>MJUU01050638.1:250613-281467 GCA_002080025.1 Modiolus philippinarum | reverse complement strand
TTTTTTCACAGTATTTGATAACTAACTCTTTAATACAGGTGAACGCACTGGTTAAATGGAGACATGAAGACATGGCATACACCAGTGGAAAGCTAATTTTTTACCTCTTTATGCCATGCATTACCATAATTTTACAACAAAGGGTTAAAAACTTTTCCATTACCCTTCTATGTTATTTTAACAGAAAATTTGAGTCGAAACAGATGGAGTATACCTGGTTATCTGAACACCTGTACTTATTGTTATAATGCCCTGGGGTCTACCGATTAACCAAAATACGTGGGTCGGGAGTTAATCTCGATTGCGAAGCTAAAAATTAATTATGTAATTACTTGACAAAGTGTCAACAAAAACTTTTTACATGTAAACAAATTTATTTTAATAAAAGTAAATGGTAACGGGATGTTGGTTCTGCAAATTTTATTCTCAGATTTACCTAAACATGTTTATGTAAATTAGTAAACAAAACAAAATTCTGATTGTTCATTGGCCACCCGAATAAACAACAAACATGCACCCTATATGCAAATAAGTAATCCATCGGCAATCCATTTGGTGTCTTTTCATTGGTTTGTTGATTTGCATAAATCATTCATCAATCACTCCCACATCGAATTTCTTTAAAATTTGAGTGAAATTAACATGAAGGTCTATGGAAAACATTTTTATTTGAACTTTGATTATTTCGGTAAGTATACCAAGAGCAGTGGCAAAAAATTAGAAAATGATACATGTATGTTTTATTTAGGTCTTATTTAAGCAAAATAGCTACAGCGATTTAAGCTGCGGCAAATTTCGTAGTGTGTACTTTAGAACTCTTCTATCAAGTGATGTGCGAGCGCCCTTGGCTTCAAGTTAGATGGTCCTAAATTAATTCTAAGTTGAAAGCCTACCGCGCTTGTAGGCTTTTGCATATTTTTAGTAGAAAACAAACAGAAACTTCGTACTTTCCGGAAATGTTCGGGATAAGATCGGAATTTATTAAATGTGCAGTCTTGTCCAAAATTGAACACTTGCATAAGAAAGAATAAACAGCTCTATATCATGTGCAACGCATATATGGGAAATTTTCCAAAAAGTCAACTTTTGCCAGAAATAAACTTCTTCGACTCAGCAATTAAATAGTAGCTGTTCATACCTTAATTTCAGTAGACACTAGATTAAGAATATGCAGTCTTAAGCATAACCGAAAGTGTGTAGAAAGGACGTCCAAAGTAAGCAGGTTACACCACTTCGCAACGTTTCAGTTTCCTCTTTAAAAATGAGAGAAATGTTTTTGCAACGATATTTTTGTAGTATCTGGAACCGCAGCGAATTAATTACTACATAGCAATAACTCACCAACAAAATCACTAGTAAAGCACAACAAGCATACTTTTAACGTTTGTGACAGAAATTATGAAAGATATGCAATATTCAATTGACAAATTGAAACGGAAAACCCTACAACAGGAAATATCACTAAAGCATCTAAATTATCCACCTTGTACAATCAGGATTGTATCAAGCAGATAAAATTTCTATACAGATTTTCTTATAAAAACAACAATGTCCACTTTGCAACGGGTGATGCTAAACGTGTAACGGAACGAAACGAAACGGAATGGTTTCGTTTCTTCTTTTAGTAATTATCCCTTATATAACTATTTCAAGAAACGAAACCGTTTCATTTCGTTTCGTTCCGTTTCGTTTCTGTATTTTAGGTTTCGTTTCTTGGTTAAGTAATATATTAAGCTAGTACTAAATTAATGCCGTAATGTCAGAACATGGACAATTTATTTCTGAATTGTTATGTTTTCACAGGTTGCATGCACACGTTGCTAGACGGGCTATTATATGATGCATACATTTGTAATAAAAATTTACATGCAAATGATGTCAAATCTGGTATTCAGTTGAATATCTTTACATGCTATAATCGAGTCTTCATGTAGTTATTCTATAGGAAAAATGTGTGAGGCTTTTTTAATGTTTCGTATAATAATAAGTTTGACATTTTGCATACAAATACGTCAGTGTTACAGTAAGTTAGATACATATTTTTCTTTGATTTACATACACAAGATATATCAATGTGCAAGTTTTAAAGATTTAAATGCATTTTTAGATGAGGTTTGGCATGCCATAAAACTGGTTTAACCCACCATTTCTTTTGAAATGCCTGTACCAAGTCAGGACGATTGCGGTCGACGCACCCAGAAGCTCTGTAGCGGGAACCTCTTAAAACCGATTCAGGTGCCAGGCAAAATTTTTTGCATTTATTGCGCAAAATTCTTTAGCATCTTTCTATGAAATTGTGTCCCCTACATTATAAAACTATGAGTCTGGACATAATTCCATAATACCTTCCGATGAAATTATGTCCTATCAGGACAAAATCACATATCGAAAAATGTCTTTAGCAGGAGAACTTTTCATCGACAAGACAAATAAGTTGTGGAAATTTAGTCCAGATCTCTGGAATTCAGTCCAGATCTCAATGTGCCTTTGTTTTGAATGTTGTGATTTCTATTTCTGTGCTTTGTGTCTGTCTAACGTCATTGTTTTGTGTTTTCTGATTTCTCGTTTTGGCCATGTCTTCGGACTCCGATTTTTGTGGATTTCCCTCCTTTGTTCCTTCGGTATTCTACTGCCGTTGTTTTGTTCCCAGTACAAAGTTAGTTGCGTTAATATTAATATTTTTACTAATTTAAGAAACGAAACGGAACAGGAACGAAACGAAACAGTTCCTTGAATTAGTAATTACACAATGATAACTACTAAACGAAACAATTTCGTTACGTTTCGCTTCGTTCCGTTTCTATTTCGTTTCGTTTCGGTCTGTTACACGTTTTAGCATGGTTCACTTCGCAACGATTTTGTCCACTTCGCAACATTTACAAGGAGTGAATGAAGCCGTTGCGAAGTGGACGTAATCAAACATTAAGCTGTCAAATGCGGTTAAAACCTATTACTTTACCTCTTGTTTTTATATTAATTGCCAATAACCATGCATCCGAATTCGTGCAATCAATGCTCACAAAATTTGTAGTAGAGTTGTGGTAGTATGTCCAATACACTTCGAGGTTTTGTCCACTTCGCAACGTCCTTATAGCGTTGCGAAGTGGACCGTTGCACAGTGGACCTATTTATAGTCCATGGGCTGGAATAACCCCCGTGCATCCCCCACTTCCCAACCCCACCCATTTTTTAAGTCTGCTTACATTCCCTCTTCAAAATAAAACATATTAACACGAGCATAACCTGCAAGCATTGATGGAACAGGGTCCATTTCTAGACCCCCTACCGTAATTTTGGAAAATTTCGTTTTTTGTCCAAGTTTTTCTTTCAGTTGCTTCAAAATGTTGACCAAATGCTTTCCAGTTATGAAAACGATGTATCAAATGATTGCTTATTGTATGAGCTCCACAAAGAACCCGAATTTTTACAAATTCTATGCCCAATACGTTCCACGGCGCTATTAAACGTACCTAACCCCTACACCTATGAAATATTGACGAAAATTTAGATATTTTCATTGAAATTGCGTAAGTTTGATGCTCTAAAGAACCCAAAGTGCATCTCGATTCCTAATTCTGAAAATTGTTTTTAGTTTTTCGATCTATTTTCTTGATTATAAAACATGTTAACATAATATTTAATGACCGAAGTTTTATTTTCAAATATACCAAATAAAAGGATCTTTGAATATTTCCGATTTTGACAAAGTTTTGTCATTCTTTTGCCTAATATTACTTTTTAGTAAACAAATATCATTTAAAGTAGGTATCAAATGAAAGCTTATTATATTTGCTTTACAACTTTTATAAATAATGGTCATTCTTAATATAAACATCATACATCAATAAAACTTACCCCGCCTACAAATTTAGTGTAACATTGTCAATTTTTTGTCTATGTTCGCATAGAAATAACCAGAACACGCAAAATGTGTGTTGTATATGACAAGATTGCATAAATTTTATCATGATTTCGTATTTAAACAGTCATTTGTTGACTTAAACTCAATATTTTGCCTGAAATTGATGAAAAATGGGAAATTTCAACATTTCAGATTTGTCCAAAGTTCACTGTTAAATCGTTATATATATATATATGCTAAATCTGGAGGATATATCTGCAGATATGCCAATTAATTGTTCTAAGCGATACATTAGTTGTCTTAAAAAATTGTTAAAAAAACAAGAAGTGTTTGATGTGACTCTAAATACCTAAAATCTCACCCCTACCCCAATAAATTTTCCTTCAAATTGTCAATCTTTTGTCTATGTTCGCAAAAAATTAACTCTAAAACGCAAAATCTGTGTTGAATATGAAAAGATTTGGTAATTTAACAGCTATTTGTTTACTTAAACTTAACATTGTGCCCGAAATTGATGTAAAATGGGATTTTTCAACATTTCAGATTTGGCCAAAGTTCACTGTTAACCCGTTATATATGGCAAATCTGGAGGATACATCTGCAGATATGCCAATTAATTGTTCTTAGCGATACATGAAGTGTCTTAAGACAGTGTTTAGAATATCAAGAGGTGTTTAATGTGACTTTGAATACAGAGAATCTTACCTCCTACCCCAACAAATTTTCCCTAAAATTGTCAATTTTTTGTCTATGTTCGCATAAAAATAACCAGATCGCGCAAAATGTGTGTTATATGTCACAATGTTGCATGAATTACATCATGATTTGGTATTTTAACAGCCATTTTTTGACTTAAACTCAATATTTGGCCCAAACTGATGAAAAATGGGAATTTTCAACGTTTCAGATTTGTCCATAGTTCATTGTCAAATCGTAATATATATCAAATCTGTAGGATTCATCTGCAAATATGCCGCTTAATTGTTCTAAGCGATACGTTAGCTGTCTTAAAACATTGTTTAGAAAAACAAGGAGTGTTTAATGTGACTCTAAATACCGAAATTCTTACCCCTTCCCCAACAAATTTCACTATATTAGTATTTTTTGACTATGTTAATTCGCATAAAAATAACCAAAACACGCAAAATCTGCATTGCATATAACAATGTTGCATAATTTCTATCAAGATTTGTCATTTGAAGTTCTTAAACTCAGTATTTTGTACGAAATTAATGAAAAATGGGAATTTTCAGCATTTCAGATTGGTCCAAAATTCACTTTTAAATAGTTTTAAATAAATTATATCATGATTTCGTATTTAAACAGTCATTTGTTGACTTAAACTCAATACTAGTATTTTGCCTGAAATTGATGAAAAATGGGAATTTTCAACATTTCAGATTTGTCCAAAGTTCACTGTTAAATCGTTATATATGCTAAATCTGGAGGATATATCTGCATATATGCCAATTAATTGTTCTAAGCGATACATTAGTTGTCTCAAAAAATTGTTAAGAAAAACAAGAAGTGTTTGATGTGACTCTAAATACCTTAAATCTTACCCCTACCCCAATAAATTTTCCTTAAAATTGTCAATTTTGCGATTTTAATGAACGGAATCTTTTCATAACTGAAAAACTATTACACCAGGGTTTTCGTTATCATAAACTAGTTAAAACCTTTACTATATTCTATCATCGATATAAAGACTTAGTTCATAAATACAATGCAACCTGTAAACATCTAATCAAGGCTGGTATTTCACATCCATTATTTTACGGTAATGTTTTACATAAGAGTAAAAAATACTTAAACTCGCTTCACAAACTTATAAAACCTTTAAATCATCTAATTCATAGGGTTTATAATTACGGTATTGTCGTCAAGTCATTACGTATGGCCTTCTTTGGTATTAACATTGATTTTTTGCTAGGGTCTTTGCGTTTTTACTTAACACATTCTAAATTTCTAAAATCTGTATTGCATGGACACGGGTTATGTATTCCGGTATATGCATGAAATCATTATGCTAAACTCCTCACAGGAAGAGATCTTGGTGGAAGCTGTATACTGAGGGTACATGACTTAATTTGTCAGTTGGTAATGGGTCTGGGGCTGGCATGTCAGTTCTTTTGTGATTTCATGTTTATGTCCGTATATTTAGTTCTTTCAGTGTAATTTTTCACAATTGACTCAGTCCTGTTGCTAACTGAATTTTACTGTTGTTACTATTGTATTTTTATTTATCACATTGGCTAGGGGGAAGGTTTGGGCCCAAAAAACTAGTTTAACCCCGCCGCAGCAGGTTTGCGCCTGTCCTAAGTCAGGAAATTTATTAAGCCTTTGTGTGTCTTGTCTGTTTTCTAGTTTGTTTACTTTATGTCTATAGGAGTCTAGGATGATGTTTATTTCGCAGAACTTGATTACTCTTTATTTAGGGGTCGACTCCGACCTGCCATTAGGTGTGGGGTTTCCTCACCGTTCATTCAAGATCTTATGGTGGCTTTGAGTTGTTATTACTCCCCTTTGGGTCGTTGTCTCTTTGACATATTCCTCGTTTCCATTCTTTTTTCTATATGTGGCAAATCTAGAGGATTGATCTGCAGATATGCCAATTCATTGTTCCAACCGATATATAAGTAATCTAAAAACAATGTTTAGAAAAACAAGGAGTTTTCAATGTGACTCTAAATACCGAATGTTTTACCCCTTCCCCAAGAAAATTATGCTTAAAAATCACCAGAATATGCCTATATATATATATAAAATGCACTAATGTTTTACTTTCTTTTAGAAATGCATGTTATATATCGCAGTACGCAATTTTAACGCCAAAATATTGGTAAAATTGTATACTTTGGCCGGTTTTCGCGAAAAATGGGAATTTTCAGCATCTCGGAATTTTACACAATTCAAAGTTGAATTATTGTATAGCTGCCCATAAACTACGCACATGCTCTTATTTGTGATATATGGAAGTCTCTGTGTATTTTTGTGTTGGACATTGTATGTTATTGGTACTTTATACAATGTTTAAGCTTTTCAAGCTGAATAAAATCAAATAAATCGTGTTGAATATTTGTGGTAAGGGGTAATATGTTTGTAATTTATGAGACTGTAGTTAGTCTAAAATGTTTAAAACATATTTTCCAATGGCTTAGATATAATAAAAGGATATTTAATCATTATTTTCAAGTTATATATCAATTTCATGAAGTAGTCAAAAGAGCAGAAATTCTGAAAAACGGAAAATTCAAATTTTGCATACAATTTCGAATAGAAGAGTAAAAAAGAGACCTCTTAAAAAGTTAATATCTACTTAAATGATCTTCTGCATGCTAGCTTTAGTGAAATACACACTAGAATTCCAATAAAACATTATTTTTTTGTATCTTTTAGAGCCTTTATCATATTTTTCCTCAAGATTTAGGGGAGGGGTGCTAATTTTGAATTTTCTGAACCTACAATACGTCTGAAACTAAAGTGTTTGCATACGATTTGTTGTTAACGTATCATAAATCATTATTACATCGGCAATTATCAAATATAATATTCAGATTTTTTTACGACCATAAAGTCAGATAGTCTAAAATTGTAAAAAAATCTAAAATTCCGAAAATTCCTTTTTCCAAAAATTTTATACCGAAAATCAAAATTTTATGGACTTTAATGGTGTTATTTTCCAACATTGTATCACAACTGATAAGTTAGGCATAAAAACTAGATCAAATGACGAGGGTTGTTTATCTGATTTTTTTGCAGGGGAGTGGTACATGTTTTTGTATCTCCAGATCATAAATATGGGATAAAATGCCAAAACTTGAGTTCATTGTAAAGAATATTAAATTAGCTTTAATTTGGTACCAAATATCAGTACATATTACTTATCATTAACCAATTATGGAGCTTAAAAGATGAAACTTAGGTTAAAAAGAAAATACAAGAATTTTTCGTGGTGTACTATAAAAGAGGCCGTATAATTTTCGTGGTGTACTATAAAAGAGGCCGTATAATGTCTACTGGTGCAGGTTAATGTTTTATTTTGAAGAGGGGATATGGGAGGACTGGAACAAATCGATCTAGATGGGAAGTTGGGTTGGGTGCACGGAAAGCGATGTCAGCCCATATTACATGTTACTGGCGATTCCTTCTTTTTCATTTATCCTAGAACCACAACTCAATAATTATCGTACAATGCACATGGTCAGTTTCGATTATTATGAATTTCAGTATTTTATGATGGACGTCTCTTGGAAATAATGACCGTTGCGAAGTGGACAAGAAAAAAAATACGGTGTCAACTGTGCCAACAAATTCAATCACCCGAGAGTAATGGATTGTAACATATTTGAGGGGGCCGGAGGGGGTCTGATCCCGGAATCCCGACTTTATTTTTTCTAAATCCCGAAATCCCGAACTACAAAGAAACTTAAAGACTGATGAAATCCCGATTCCCGGTGAATAAATTTCCCGAAATCCCGGGCTTAAATCATAAAAATCCCGAAATCCCNGGGCCGTTGCGAAGTGGACAAGAAAAAAAATACGGTGTCAACTGTGCCAACAAATTCAATCACCCGAGAGTAATGGATTGTAACATAATTGTAACATATTTTACAGATAGAAAAGTAGTTAGCTGATGTTTCTGCAGCAGAAAATGTAGTTTATGTCACAGAACGAGGGCTCTGTTGACTATTTATTGTTGGTGTTGCGAAGTGGACATTTATTAAAAACTGATTGGAGAACAAATTGTTACAACTACTTCCAATGAATGAACTCTTTTTTAATTGTATGAATGTGTTTCTAATAGATAACAGTGTAAAAAAGCAAATAAAATCAAGCAATTTCTACAAACAATGGATGTTTGCAAGTATTTTTCAGTTTGGGACAGACTTCTTTTTGCTGTTTTACGGCACTTAAGTCAAAAAAATTCACAGATGTCCTATTCAAAAATAAATAAAATATTATGTCGCTTGTTGAGCAGAAGCTATATTTATCAACAGTGAAAAGGAAAATAGAAAAATGTTAAAATTCAAAGAAAAATAATACTGGACAACAAAAATGGACTTTTTGTTTGAAAAAGTCCCAAATATTTTCTATTTTAAAAAGTACCGGAATTGTGCAATAATTCTTGGTCAATTTGAAGAATAAGAATTTAAAGTAAAATCACTACAAACAGCCAACTCTACCATGGGTATATCATAGTATCTACATGCCGAAACTGAAGCGCGGACCAATTCGCAGAACCTGTTAATACATACGAGTTTCGTGATGTGTCACTATTTTGTGGTGGTTATATTTAGTTCTTTTATTGGTATGTCTTTTTTGTTTTGTTAACTCCCTAGCTTTGAATAATCTTATTTGGTCTTTTTAGCAGCGGAGAGTAGACAAGTCATTTCTCATAAATAAATAAAATCATCATGTACTTTTTGGCAGTTTTTCTTCTTACCTTATGAAAGTTTCATTTATCTCTTTGTCTGAATACAATTGCGTTTGAAGACAGGCAGGACATATATTGATTTCTCCGTTATATAGCTTTGTTTTGATATTGGCTTGGAAAGTGGCTAACTTCTACAAAAGCTGTTATACTATAGCCTTTAAACACAGCAGTTTATTCTCAATATACAACAGATAGTTGGTATAATAACAGTTTAGATAGTTAAACTTTTAAAATAAACTGGGGCAGCACCGAATTACTGATTACTACTTGACTTTATATCCTCTAGATCTTGGACTAACAGTCCCTGGCATGCAGAGACATTGCCCTGTGGTAACAAAACAAATAAATTTCGAAACTGTCGTTTATTTTGATTCTACATATGGCCATTTCAACAATTCATGTCTCTTCAATGCAGATTTAAACGATATTAACTACACAAAATTAATACATAATTAATGAACCATGTTTCTAATTCAATCGTCCTAGCCATTCTTATTCTAACTTGTGAGATCTTGTGACACTGAATCTTAACAAAAAATATCCAAAGTATTGGAAAAGTTATTTCTAGAACTTTGATTTTCTTAATTGTTGAGCAAAATTTCTTGGTATTGAATGTCCATTAGATTAAACAATTAACGATATAGCATGAGAAAAATAATCTAATAAATGAGACTCCTGGTAAGAGGCGAAAGGAATCATAAACCTAATAAATGTTTTTTGTTTTTTTTTTAAATTTCTGGTCGATTCGCATTTAGGATCCTGGGATTATAAAGGCAGACATTCGAAAAATGAGAAATGAGCTCCTGCTTAAACTGTACATTTAATTTTCCTCGCCATCAGGAAATGACAAATAAGAGGAGATGAAACGACAGCAGAAGAATACCGAAGGAACAAGGGAAGTGATGATCACAAAAATCGAAGTCCAAAGACATGGCAAAAACGGCAACAGTGAAAAACAGACAAACAAGGACATTGAGACAGCAATAATGCACGGAAATAAAAGGATGAAATAAAAAACTGAGGCACTCATAGTGTGAACTCCCATGAAAGCCGGGAGTGACATCAGGTGCTTCGGGAGGGTAAGCATGACCTGCTCCTGCACCTCTCACACTATCAGTGAGTCAATCCAGGGTTGAGTCAAAACCGGTTATGTCAAATCCGTGAATACGTGAAATCTAGCTGAAAATGTCCGAATAGTGGAAGAAGAAAGATTATAGCGGCAAGTAATTACTTCAAAAAAAGAGATGATATTGCTTAAAAATTCCAATTTGTATCAATAAATACGGCATTTCACCACTACAGAATCTGAGAAACAAAAAATTTTACGCACAGCTTAATCCCTGAAGACGAGAGCAGTGTGAGTTAATCATCTGAGCAATATACTATAAACGTCCAAATTGAAAGGGATTACAAGAAAACGTGGCAGAATTCTAAACACCTGCAATCAAAATTTGGAATAAAGTTTACCTTGACAAATTGTTTTAAAGGCCTGAGTCATATATAAGCAAATCTGCAATGCAGTACAGTCATATTATCCCTATGGATGTTTAAAGGTATTATAAGCTGCGACGATAACTCAGGAAATAGCCATTTGGTATGGAGAATGAAATGATATGGAGTAAATGCACATGAGACAAAGTCTCTACAAATATATGGTAAAAACAAGCAAATGAACAACTCTTTTATTGTTGCTCTCTATCTGCAGCCGTAGTTTTCTTCCCTCTATAGTGGTTCCGATCCCATAAATTTTAAAATAGATCAAGTAAAGACTAAATATTTGGTAACCAAAACAAAACAAAAACAAAAACATAACAGCAACGAAATTGATTAATACTTAGTATTACAAAACAAGCATTTTCTTTTTATTTATTGCATCAGTCTGAGAGTTTTATTAAAAGGAGATTTTCGAAATGTGACTATTTTGCTATGTGAAATTGGGCAATCAACCTACATGTGACTATCTTGCTATATGAAATGTGACAATCAACCTATACTTTGGTCTCTCTCACCTTGGTGAATAAAAACAAAACAAAAAATCAGTTACCCTTGTTTATTAATATATTTAGTATTTTTATTACTGAAAGTTAATTCGTTTTTTCGCAAAATGTTGAATACTAGTAACTATTCACAAATGTGTTTGCTATCAAAAATGTCCTAAAGTAGGACAAATGTTACACAACTGTAAAAACGAACTTGTGGGTAAACGTCAAATTGTTGTTCAAAGTTCAGTTTGTGTCCATAGGTTCTATTTGCCCAGAAATCGACACTCCATTTATCACCAGAGGTCTAGCTTTAGAACAAGCCCAAGCATAGTTGAAGTTTTCAAGTTTCTGGTCAGTATTATCAGAGTATCTAATCCTGCGAAGAAACACACTACATCCATTATTCGCAGAAACGTTCATGATGTGCCTCATTATCTTACGTTTGTAATATCTTGACTTAAATAAAGCATTCTCCCAATTTTTTGTCCTCATTAATTGTGATTTCATTGTATTTACAGTAAAGCTATAAACAACATGTAGTCTACATTTCGGTTTGGTTTGCACTGCAAGTTCATATATTCCTTGATCATTGGCAAGTCTTGGGAATGCAATCTCCTTTTTCCAATAAAAGCTATCGTCTTTTAGCTTCCGACATCTCCAACCTTTGACACCGGGCTTGATATTTGTACATACACTTGTGTAAACCATCTGCCACCTTGTTGAAGTTGGACATTGGCAAACAATGTCGAATATTTTAGTGGAACACTCTTCTCTGAAGTCCTAAAAACACATAAGCGTAATATAGATGTACACAAAATGCATTTGATTCTCATGATATATAACCATGCGCAATTAGCATTGACCACTATTGGGAAAAATGAAAGGATATGGAGTTTTACACTGCATATATAATGAATATAGGCCAAATCCGAAGAAAAAACTCGCAAAGTAGCGGCTTGGTCAGCTGTTAATGCATATCATTGAAAAGCACGTGTTTCTATTTTGTCCTACCGTTTCGGTCCTCTAATACTGTTTCAGTTTCAGTTTCCCCTCATTGTTTCAATGATACTGTATTTTTATATATCAGAGATCGGCAAACGATTGTCGAAACAACATTTCCACGAATAGCTGTCGTTTCCCATGGTTTGTCAGACTGTGCCTCTAACTGTATGTTTGCAATACAGAGGGAAATTTTTATTGTGTTTGGAGAGATTGTTTCATTTTGTGTATGTTATCATTGTGTTTGATTGGTGATTTTTTGTCATTGTTGGCCATTTTGTATTTTTTCCACTAATATAATTCGGATCAGTTTATGGTCTATTGAAATTATACATACCTCTAACAGGTTTTTATATTTATATGTTTTCTTTTCTGTCCGTTTTTGTTTTCTGTTTCTGTCTTTTCTTGCCAGCAGTGGTTTAACAGTGGCTATTTTGGGAGGTTTAAGAAAAGCAGGTGTGGTCGGTTTGGCTGGTGTAACACTTGTCATGCTCTTGGCAGAGTCGTCCCGTCGCAAAGTTCCAAACATCCCCTCTAGATCCTTTGGTAATGGCAACGTTTTTTCTTTGTCCACCGTTATACCTGTGCCTCCATATCGCAATCTCACTTCATTTTCATAGTTCTGAGAAAAAAATATATATCGACTTTTTGAAGAATTCTTAGTAAAAAATTTTAGTGTGCTGATTTCAATATATGCACAAACATAACTTAACCTAAATACTTGAGATCATTTTCCACAATATATGTGAAGGACTTTGTTAAAATATCAGTATTGTCTCAATTGTATCTTTAAGTCTTTGGTATCTAATATTATGACCATTCTTAGTGTCCTTTGGTTAGAGTAGGAATTTTTCAGTATTACTAGTATTATGTTTTCGAAATAAATTTCTTAATTAGTAAACATTTACTAATTCATGTAATTATGGTTACGCCTTACCATTAAAAAATCTTCTCCTCTTTCAGCATAACAAATAGCCATCATTAGATCACAAATATTTGAAAACTCTGTTAGTTTCAGATAATGTCCATCCGTTTCTTTAGCCAAACTTTTATAAAAGGCATCAACTCCTTCGTGGTCGAACACTTGTACACCATATACCTTGATTCCCTGAAGAAATGAAGTGTTTTATTTAACTTATTTACCGATTATCTATTTTATTATATATAGTTGAGAAAATAATTAATAAATGTTCATGATTGTTACAATTTTGTTTTGATTTGATCTGCACTGAAGAGATATACTAGTAAGTTGTGTAAATGGTCACCTGCAGAAACTAAATTTACAGTTATTTAAGTATTTTGTTATTTGTTAAAATTAAAATTATGAAGTTTTATGTACAAACTGGAACTTTAAGTGAATATGCTGTACTGAATTAATTACGCTTCATAAATGGTTGATATATACATTGGATTATATGTTTATAGTATTTGAACTTGATCACAGGGTAATTATAAGATCCTGCAACAAAACCGGCAAAATACCACAATATATATATATATGGTATGAAAATTTTGCAAATAAAATTAAAATAAATACCATTTCTTTCATAACTTTCAATTCTTCTCTCCAGTTGATATTTTCTGTATTTAGTTCATATTCTGGTTCATGTGGATTTGCATCACCGATCATAACGAGAATTTTCTGTGAACCTGTGAGTGACCATGAGAAATTTTGTCTCACCATTCTCAAAATAAGTTCATAACACTCATCAGCATCGCCACCTCCCGTTCCTTCAATGTCTTTAACAAACTGACAAAGATCAGCAACATTCTGACATAAATCTATGTCTTTGGTCAAATAGAAAACGTCTTTATCGCAATAATCGCCATGGGCAATAACTCCAATCCTTATTCCATTGATATCAGACTGCAACCGTTGGATCATATCCTGTAAACGTCCGCGAACTTCATCTAAAACGGCGAGGACATTGAACCGGTGGTATCAAAAGAGAAAACTATCTCTAATGGTCCACACGGAGGATAAGGCATCCCTGTCATTTTGTAATTTTAGCTATTTTTTTAACAACACCTCTTCTGGAAAACTGAAAAAGCTAGTGTAAGTCTGATATTGACATATATATATACGCACTTAGACAGTATCACGTGATGTTATTGGGTCTCGACATGTAAATCTCCGTTTTTTATTGCACACAATGTACACTACCGAAAAGTACGAACGGATACGCTTACGGAAACTCTTTGTATGATAGCTTTCTTCTTTTTTTCAATTTAAATTCTCCCAAAGTACATTTATCACTGGTGACATGAGTATTGTATAACATTTAAATAAAGATAACCTTGGTCGATAATTTAACTGTCAAATAATGTCAGTGTCAAGAGAAATATTCAAACTATTTAAGTTCTTTGGTATTCAGTCGTTTGTAATGAACCAGAATATATTACCTTTAAAATGTAAAAATTCAAATTTTAATACTCCTTATAACCTGTGTATAATTATGCTGATTATTTAAAAGCTATAATGTAAAATTCACGATCAAGTGTATTTTTTCTTAATTATTAGGCGTGTTCATGTTGGTGTATTTTTTCTTAATTATTAGGCGTGTTCATGTTGTTCAAATTCTCCTAACTTATAAAAGCAAACTTCACTGCGACTTATCCCACAATTAAAAGGACAATGTACAAAAACTTAAGTTGAATAATTTATTAGTCTTTTAGGAATATCTAACATTTTAAAGGGAATATATTGAGATTGATTCAAAAAATCGGTCTACAAATTTAGATTTAAAAATAATTTTGCAGTATTCAGTATACATTAACAGCAGGTCCTGGGATTTTGTTTTTTAATAGGCTTATCAGCTGAATAGCTTTTAAAATTTTGATCTTTGAACTGAATGTTAATATGAAATATCTTTAAGATGGGCAAGTGTTATAGGGTTAAAGACATTAAATTCTCCTTACCTTTAGACTTTAAATTCTCCCTACCTACAGAATTTAAATTCTCCTTACTTATAGATATAAAGGGTGATTATATTGTGGAATTACGATATTAATCATAATTTAGTTACCCATATCAGTCAAATCTCTCTCGATTTATTGAGATGATATTGTCTAAATTTAAGTCATGCTCTGGTTTATATGAAATTGTGTCGCCCATCATAACAAGGATTTTCTGTTAAATGAGAAAATTCCCTAATCAGAATCGGCGACTGAGTACCAAAGAACTTAAATAGTTTGATGACTTCTCTTTATGCTGACATTATTTGACAGTCAAATTATCGATCAAGGTCGAATTGACACCAATTTCAGCAAATTGGGTAATAAATCTATATTTGGCAAAACATAAAATGTCTTTGTCGCCATTGCCAACAATCTGTGTTTAGACTATATTACAGCAGTTACTGAGCCTTCATTTTTTAAACATCCTTGTGAGAAGATAAACCTGAACTGCAGAACAACCACATCAAATCAGGGCTGTTTTAGCAAAGGCAATATATTTTTAGTATGTCTAGGAAGGGTTATTAATTTGTGATAGCTTTATTGTAAGAACAGTGCCTTTGTTCGTTGGGAGAATTAAATCACCTTTATTTATCTATAGGTAAAGAGAATTTAGTCTTACAAATAAATGAAATAAATTCATCCTAAGTTTGTTTCAGTCTTCGTTACATACAGTTTCAGAAATATTTTCAATTTCGAATGGTAAACGAAACTATATATACATGTTGTATAAAAACTGTTCTTTCCTTGGGAATTTTATAATTTATATTAGTTGTAACTGACTTCTTCCATTTACTACAGATAAATATAAAGGTAATCTGTCAGAGCCTTCTCGTGATAGATATTGAAAGTAATTTGACTCCGTTTTCCACAGATAACCATGTCCAATATATCGCAATTAACGCCTATTCTCGGACCAAGAATAAACCCAACAACTTTATTTTGCAATATTTGTAATATTATCAATACTACTAGATATACCATGATGAAAATGGTTCGAATTGGAAGTAGCTAGGGTCTCTCCTGATATCATTTCACTATAAAAATTGAGCTTGGGTCGGGAGACAGACTCCTAGTATAAATCTTTTTAGCTGCTTCACGGAAAAAATATCACAATTGTAGTGGAACAGTTGTTCCAATTATTATACACGTATTTTCTTTTTAATCATGTAAGAAGTCTAAATATCCTGCCCCGGACAATTTCTCCCCTTTTCAAGTGGCAATAAGGAAAGTTGCCCCTGTTGTTTCTTTATTTCTCAGCTGTATTTTTTAAGTTGATTTACTTGTTCTCGTCCTGGTATGGCCGATATGTTGCTCACTAGACGTTGGGCTTTTATCAATCAATCAATACAATGAGAAATCTTGTTTGTTTTCAAATTGACCAGCAAACACCCTTAACTACTAGTTGGACAATGATTGTAAATAGTTTGGATATACAAATAGCATTAAAGCCATTTTACCTGTATCAAAAAATATTGTAAACGCACATACAACAACAAAGATTTTTTACTGCACATGGCTAGATCCAAGAACGCACGCGGTTAAATAGCAGATTTAGTGAAAATACTGTTTCTCTGAGCATTGGATTTTTAAATATTGTGTTGTTAGACATAAACCTGGTTTAACTTCCTCAATTTACCCCTAAAGTATAATATTAAATCTGTATTCTTGCGTGAATCATACGGAGTTGGCGTAATATTAATAGCAAGCTGCAAGCACCTCTTGCATATCAATTGTATTAGCCAGTTTCAGTTTCAACATAGGATACTAAGGGTTAAGCTGGCTGGATCCGGTCAAGCACAGTAAATTGACGCGCAATCTAACCAGTTGCCTATCACAATAGTCATGTACACTGACAGCACAACCGGGGACGCTATCCCCAAATATGAACAAGATCAATTGATCACCAGTCCTGAAAATGCGGAGGGTAATATTCCCCACCGTACAGAAACATGAGCTTACGGAGCTTCCCTCCGAACCTAGAACACGGAATCTTACCGAGAAGGGAAGAGAACTCTACGACCAGCAACAAGAAAAACACGTTGCTAAAATAGCGCCTCTATGGGATATAGTCGAATCTTTAGTCCAGAGATGACAGATAAGAACGCAAAGACTCGAAAGACGTCTGATTTCCGCCTACGGAAAATACCAACGGCAGTCCGACATTTATGTCGAATTTCTATAAAGTCGGCGTACGACTGTTGCTAACAGAGACCTGGAAACTCACCATGATCTCTTGGACCTGAACCAAAGAGTATACGACGATGCTCGCGAACAGCTACAGGATATCAGTGCTGAACTAGCCATAACATCGTCAACGACCAAGATGACAGTTCGCTCTAAACATAGATCACGGAAAACTCATAGTTCACGGGACACAAGTCCCGCTTCTTCGACAAGCACAGAAAGTTCGGCAAAACAAAAACAGACAAAAGCAGAAGGAGCAAAGGCTAAAATGCTCTTTGCTCGAAAACAGGCCCAACTTTTAAAACAACAGGCCGAGTTGAATGAACAGAACGAAATACAGCAGGCCGAACTAGAACAACACGCAAAACTTAAACAGGCCGAATCTGAACGTAAACAAACTTAGTTCAAAGTAGAACTAGATCTGTTAGCAGAACAACAGGAGGCAGCTGTCGCCGAGGCCGAAGCACGAGCTCTCGAGTTCGAAGACGAGTACGGCCGCAGTCAGATCTGGATGATGTTCTACCAGAACAGACTATAGACCCAATGCTGCGAGTAAAAGGATTTATTGCAGATCAGGCTATTGCGGCTAAACCGAAAGTGCCTGAGAATATGGACATACCTGAGAGAGGTTTCCGCAGGTCAACAGAACCGGATCAAACGAGTCATATCCAACCAGAAGTGACAAAGTCTGAGACTGCCACCTACACAATTCCTGAACCTCTACCCCAAATGATGTTTGACTTGTTTCCCGCAAATATACAATCAGCAACTCATCAAAGTAAACCTTGGCAACCCCTTATTATTTCGCAGCCCAGGGTGGTGTCAGCATGGTCAGGGTTTGAAAACCCAGCTGTTAAATAAAAAAAGTCCACATCAACAAGTTACGACCATCCAACGAGAACAACTCCCGTTTTCTCGGAAATTCGACCTGTTACGTCAGCTTTAAATGCCAGTGCTCCCAAGTTCCACCAGCAGTGCAACATGCACCAATCACAAATATGCCATTTACTGGTCAAAGCAGACGAAGTGGTGCACAAACTCAGGATGTAACGAAGTAACTGCTACACAGGGAGGCCTTGTCTACGGGCTTTACAAAGTTTGAAGACAACCAAAATTTTCTGGGTTTGAAATCAAACTTCTACGCTACGATTGTGAAGAATCAGGCGTTTCTGAAAGAAAACAGCTAGACCTCATAGTTAAATGGTTAGGACCAGAATCGTCCAAACATGTTGAAAGCATACAATTGTATAGTGCTGATAATTCGACCTTTGGTTTAAAGGAATTATGGACACGTCTAGATAATTTATATGGCGCGCCTGAGATGTTAGATACTTCATTGAAAAAGAAGTTGGATAACGAATAAAGATTCTAAGCATCTATATGACCTAACTGAGATCCAGTTTGTCAAGAGAAAGCCAGCATTCGCATACTTGCTGGCATATTTCGATTCTTTGTCAGGTGTGAAACCGATTGTCGGTAAATTACCGCATGGGATCCAGGAGAAATGGAGCGAAAGGGCAGTCAGATAAAAAGTCAGACAAAATGTACCATTCCTGCAATTCACGGAATTTTGCGATTTCATATCTGAAATGAGCACACTGAAGAACGACCCCTCCGTAACTATGGACTGTAATGACCAAATCAACAAGAAGCCAGCTACTCAGCAGCAATCTATGAGTAGACCTTAAATCACTGCACACAAGACCGAGAGAGAAAGAAATACGGATGTAACATTCGGTGAAGAGACCCTTGATGTGTGTATCCTACACAAGATGAAACGCCCAATGATTGCAGGGGTTTCAAAGCCAAATCCCTAGGGGAACGCAAGAAATTGCTCAAAGAGAATAACGTATGCTACAAGTGTTGCGAGTCAATGGCTCATATCAGTCATAATTACTCAGCAAGAGTCCAGTGCAAAGACTGTGGCAGCGAATCGCACCCAACTGCATTGCACATTATGAAAACCAAGACGTCGTCTGTACCACCCCGCTCATCTGCACAACAGCGTGGAGTCGCAAGTTACAGATAAGTCAACGGATACAGACAGGGTCAGCAATAAGTGAACCGAAATATCTGGAATTTCGTACAGTGGCAAGTCATGTGCCAAGATATTGCAAGTGAATGTATACTACAGTGATGAGCCCAACAAGGTTGTCAAGTTATACGCCATTATCGACGAACAAAGCAACAGGTCTTTGGCTTCATCAACATTCTTCAGCTCGTTCAACGTACTAGAGCAACCCGTTAACTACAGCTTGTCAACATGTTCGGGCACAGTTATGACTTCAGGTCAGCAGGGAAGGAACTCCATCCTAGAATCACTAGACCGCAAAGCGCATTTTGATCTACCCCCACTCCTCGAATGTTATAATATTCCCTATAATCAGAATGAAATCCAGACACCGGAAGATACAGAGAACCACTCACACTTGAGAGACATTGCTAATCAACTACAACCCATTGATGACAGTTGCAAGATAATGTTGTTGATTGGACGGGATCTTTCCGTAGCACACCAGGTGCTGGATCAGCGGACAGATCCAAACGATGACAATGCACTAAGTTTGGGATCGGTAGTTATTGAAGAAACCAGTCCTGCCAAGTTATACCCTAATACAAAGCTAAATGTCAAAACACATTTGTAGCCAGGGACGGGGAAAATTTACCAGTTGCGCCTATCGCCGACAAACATTAAGTACGAGGCCAGTATTTCAAAGCAAGTAAGGGTGTTTCTACACACGCAGCAACAGACGAACCAGTCAAAAGACCTGGGCATAACGGTACATAAGATCCAAGTAGAGGTTCAAAACGTGGTATTATACCGGAACGACGCAGTGATTCGGAGCAACTTGGTATGACGCCGGAACAAGGAGCTCAAACACAGGTGAGCAACGTTCCAACGAAGGGTCAGCAGACAAGTATCGTCAAGATGACACTACCTGCATACAAGGTTTCACTTACCAAACAACCCCTTGGACAGAGACAGTTTCTGAACGCTCATGCTGGACGAACGTTCACAGAAGTTCGGCTTCCAACAACGATGGATTTTGACAGCAACGTTGAGATACGTACGTCTAAAGAACATGCGGCAGAATCCGCAACAGCACTTGAAAAATCAGAAGATATTCGGAAACACTGTACTCCAGAATAGTTGAACTACATTCCAAGCGATTGTGACCCCTCGGACTCGGACACGAGATCTATTCCAGATTATGAAAATCATCAAAACGAGTGGCTACTCGGATCCACACAGGTCTTGCCTAAAGAGATTTCTATGTCGATATCCAGTTAAGTTCCTGCTCCTACCCAATTGATGGACAGGCCGCCCCCATAATCCTACGTACATTTCGGATTAATTTCCTGCCCAATTGCAGGATACACAGGGGCTCTTGAATTCGAGAACCGCGGACTTCTCATATTTGCCTCTAAGAAATCCGAAGTTATGGCAAAATTTGCTGCAAATGATATAGCTTCAAATTTTAAAGAATTATACTTAGAAGCTGATGATAAACCATTACAGAGGAGATTAGAGCTACGTTGGGACTTGAATACTGATAAATTCCTGTTCCAGATATCTTCAGATGATAAACCAATAGAGTGATACTTTCAACCATCAACGGGATCTACGATCCACTAGAACGCCTTGCTTCTGTCGTCATACGCGGCAAACTTCGAGACTTGATCCAGGAGACGACAGGCTGGGACCAGCCCATTATAGAGGACTTGACGCTTGAATGGGAATTATGGAAACACTCTCTCCAAAATATTTTAGTTCAAAACAGACAACAGAACACTTTGAACAATGGGTCTCCAAAGCATGAAGACCCTGTGAGAAAGTATATCTCCGCCAAACAAGACGGCGCGTACCGTACAACACCAACTGTTGAAGACTCGAGTGAAGATAGTGTTGGCTCCGCGGACACCCCGTGTGCAAAACCGAAGTCATATCCGAATCAGTTGGCGAACTGTATTGCACCCAATTCAAAATTAGAGACTTAGAAGTCTATTGACACAGGTACCGAGTCAGAACCTGTGTGTAATATGACTCAGAAGGAAAAAAACATAGTGATTGATCATGGAAATGCTCCCACATTATGTAAGCTAGAAAAATCTGCTATGTTACGCCATGAATTAAAGATCCAGGATAAATCAGTTATTTCGGTGGTTGACACCGCGGCTGAAGTGACTGTTGTATCGGAAAGTGTGTATCAATCACTCGAACCGAAACCGTCTATAAAGCGTTATTTCAACGTGCATGGTGCTGGAAAGGACATGCGTATGAAAGCATTCGTCACTGGACCCGTTGTGATACAAATGGGAACAACGAGGTATATAATAGATCTCTGCGTCGCTCCAGTTGAAGACATGTTACTAGGTTTGGACTTTTTGATAAAAGCAAAGGTCATACTGGATTGTAGGGAGAAGGTCTTCTTTGTTAATAGAGAAGCTCTAGATATGAGCTACGGGCCACACGACCAGGGCCCAACGGCACCAAAAATACCCAGGATTTGTCGGCTAAGAGGAGCGGGAACTCTTTAAAACGTGTTCTACACGCAGGACAAGAACACCAAACGGTTGTTATCTAGAAAACTTCTAGGGTTCTGATGAACACAGCAAAAAAGCTGAAGTTTGAGTGATTGTCGATAGAAAGGCGACAAAGTACCTTCGTCCGAGCACGGACATGATTCTTCTTATTGAAGAAAACTGTACATAATGTATATATTTAAGTTGTTCTAATTGATATCGATGTGTAATGGATTCAAAAGTACATTAATTTCATATTTTATTCTATGATAGGTGTGAATATACTTATTGAAAGTTATGGTCATATCCCCAGGATATTAGGCGGGAGTGTAGTGGAACAGTTGTTCCAATTATTTATATTTTCTTTTAATCATTTAAGAAGTCTAAATATCCTGCCTCGGACAATTTCTCCCCTTTTCAAGTAGTAATCAGGAAAGTTGCCCCTGTTGTTTCTTTATTTCTATGCTGTATTTTATAAGTTGATTTACTTGGTTCTCGTCCTGGTATGGCCGAGATGTTGCTCACTGGACGGCTCACTGGATGTTGAGCTTTTATTAAATAATCAATACAATGAGAAATCATATTTATTTTCAAATTGACCAGAAAACACCCTTAACTACCAGTTGGACAATGATTTAGAAATAGTTTAGATATACAAATAGCATTAAAGATTTTTTACTGCCTTTAATGCGGTTAAATAGCAGATTTAGTGAAAATACTGTTTCTCTGAGCTTTGGATTTTTAAACATTGTATTGTTCGACATAAACCTGGTTTAACTACCGGCAATTTACCCCTAAATTATAATATTAAATCTGTATTCTTACGTGAATCATACGGAGTTGGCATAATATCAATAACAAGCTGCAAACACCTCTTGCATATCATTTGTATTAGCCAGTTTCAGATTCTACATAGGATACTAATGGGTTAAGCTGGCTGGATCCGGTCTAGAACAACAATTTTTCAGGTGGTTTTGCACTTTTGCCTTTTCGCTGCTGGCATTTCTGTACGGGTATTTTGTTATTACCCTTAGTTCAGATATTTGTCTTTGGTTATACTTAAAATATTTGACATAATCAGTAAATCTGGCATCTAAAACAAGCATTCTGTTTATTTATTTTTTTTGAAGACAGGGAAATTTTATCACAATATACATGTATCTATAAAATAACCTGAAAAGTTTTCTAGAACCTGCTCTTGTCAAAACTTAATGTCATTTTCTGTCATACTAAAAGCGTAGATATATGAGTTGTTCAATTATTGGTTCCTTTGCCATATATTCTGTTCAAGCTTCAGTAAAGTAACCGTCAATCAAAAGAAAAGGAAAACAAAGGAAGCACAACAAGCAAAGACATCACAGAAGAACGGCACAGGAAAGAAAAATAAAGATATCGACACAAAATGAGATGAATAACACGGACCTACAAGTAATTAAAAACTGTGGATGAGATAATGTGCTTCAGTCGGTAGAGTATTCCATGTTTCTATTAAGACATCTGCCCTGTCGAACATGATGTCAGTGCCGCTAATTAAATCAAATTGAGTAGAGAGATAAAGCTAACTTAAGATGTTAACAGGGAAAGATCTATTGTCAGCTGGGAAACAGAAACCCCATAGCGGTCCGCACGATCGTAAATTAAAGTGATGGGTAATGTGCTTGTTGAAGTAACTTATATTTGTAAGCAAAATATTACCTCTATCATGGTGCCATCATCAGGTGTATCGACCAAGGGTCCTTTGAGTACAGCGAATGAGTTCACAATATTTACATTTATTCACGAAAGTAGTATACTGATAGTATAACATATGATAGGATAAGCATATATAACTTGTCAAAACTCTGGTGTAAATTACTAAAATTGGAGTGTGAAAAATTCAACTACAATCAAATCAAAGACCAGTCTCATCCATCGACAATTATGGATTTTTTCACTTTTTATACACCCTTCCACATGATTTTAATAAATCCAAATTGGGACAACATGTTAGATCATGTAAGATGGTCTTTTTAAATTTTCTGGTCTGCAGTTCATATGTTCAAGCAAAAAGAATCCAATCTTTTGCTTGACAACATTTTGTTCGTTTTGGCAACACTATTTATCAGCAGGTCATAGGTATTCCCCGTTTGTATAAATTGTTCCCCTCTTATTGTAGATCTTTTTCTTTTCTTTTACGAATGAGACTTCAAGAAAAAACTTCAAAACGGAATCATACAAAACAGTGATAAGTTTTTTTTCAATGATAACAGCAGATATATTGACGATATCCTTACTATTAACAATCTCCAGTTTTTAGATTACATGTATACATAATTTATCCACAAGAATTGAAATTAAATAAAGCTAACAATGATTCCAAATACTGTCCTTTTCTGGATCTAACTGTCATTGACTCTGGTAAGATAAAAACTAAAATATATCATAGAAGGGGGTATTTTGATTTTACTATTACTGATTTCCCTTTTCTTGGTGGCGGCATTCCTCTAGCTCCATCATACTTGATGTATATTTCTCAACTACTAGTAGTACGATCTGCTCTTGGCGATTTTAATGAACGTAACCTTACTATCACAGCCAAACTTTTAAACAGGGGTACAGATTTCATAAGTAAGAAATTTTATAATAGATATTTAAATATTGTGTTACTCGCAAACAGCTCTTATGGTATTTCTAATCCTCGCTTATACAGATATGTTGTTAAAAATGCCAGAACTGATTAAAAATTCAGAAAAGCTGGGATGTAACTTATATTCATTACGTAATAGTGGATATCGACAAGATACTCTACTTGTTTCCGTTAAGTTAGCTTTGATATCTAGTGACCTGACTTGAATTTTACACACATACCAGTTTGCCTCTCTCTGATACTGCCGATGCCTACTGAAAATAGGTATGTACAAATGCAAAATACAAATACAAAAAGCTTTTTTAACGTCGGTGCATATACATAACATTAAAACATAAGCTTTTGTGAGCTTTTGAAACAGACGCATAACGATCCCACATTAAATACACAATACATAGACATACACAAAGCATACATTAAAACATAGGCATATTAAGATAAAAGCAAAGCGCAACTAAAACATAAACCTATAGAACATGCTGTAAGCAAATAAATTAAAAGGCAGCACTATAGTGGCTAAAAGTTGAGCACAATAAAACATTCAGCCAACCAAATAAAAGCACTACTGACTATTAAAATCATGCGCGCCAAAATGAAAAAGTAAAATTAGCAACAAGCATTGCAGTGGCACGAGTCGCCATTCCATGAATTAATTAAATTTTTTAATTTATTAAAAGATGTGCGAAAAGGATGTGCCGAGATCGATCTCGGAATAATCATGTACGTAAAACATACCCCAAGTTATATAGTAGCATTAAATTTAGAACCAGAATATATTAAAATACCAATTGTTTTAACATGAAAATTGTAAAAATTAAAGAAACAAAGCATAAAGCACGTACAAAATTGAATATTTATATTTCCTTAATTTTTGATTTTAAGATACCAAAATTTATATATTTTATTTTTTTCTATAAGACAATATTTTATTTGCGCAAACACATTTACAATAAATGGTTATGGCATATAAACAAGTACACACGAAATAACACAAAAATTAACTCATGCAGTATATCTCACTAAACAATTTAAATCAAAAAGGAAAAAGACAAATAAACAAATGTAATATCACGGGGCTTAATCTGCTCGTAAAAAAGTGTGGGTGATTTCGCGAATACGTAAAAAAATTTTGGGTGAAATGGAATCTTCCATATAAAAATCGTTTTTATTTTCTAATTCAACCAAACCAAAAAAAAAAATAACTATGCGCATTCTACGGACAATTTGATTTCTAAACGAACTGACCATAGCAGGGCTTTCAAGTTCCATTGATTTAAGCTTGAAGCGTGCACAAAAGTGGCATTGGCCCACTTAAAAGATGAAGACAACTACATAATTCACTTTTGTAGAAAGCTACAGTTCTCGGAGGGAATAAAAATACATGTAATGTTCTTTTGTTTACCAAAAAATGTGAATTTAAACAGTTTAAATAGGACTAAAATCGATATATATCAGAAAATAAATGGAATAAGCACATATATTAGTACGACATATTTAAGAGGTGATTTCCATTCATATATTAAATCGTGAAATCTAGTTAATTACAAGTACATGTAGATTTTCTTTCAGGAAGGAGTGGTTCTAACTATTTCAAGCTTCACTTTCAATTTTCAAAAAGTGTGAGCTTTAGTGAGCATGTTGAAATCGAATATCCGAATAAGGCTGATTTTCCACAATGAAATTTCTTTTAAAATCGAAAAATACAAAATGGCGAGAAATGTGTCAGATGTTTAATCAATGCCCGTTGGTTAAATGTTCGCGTGCACATTTAACCATCTGCTGAGGTTGGGAGAACATATTTTATCCACTGATGATAAGTTTAAGACCGTTGCTGTTCTATCGGCTGACCAGGGAAAAGTATAAATGTCTGTTCTTCCGTCCAAAAAATGCACCATTTAATGAAATAAATTAAGAATTGTATTTTTTCTGGATATGATATCTTATGGTCCGCTGCAACTCCTGTGAAAACTACAGGACATATCATTTCAATACTTTGCGCAATGTATAGATTCCACAACAGCAGCGAGTGAAATACGACTTTTTCAACTTGAGACATGATACAGATAAATCTTGTAATTTTAATACGCGAAATTGTACTATGCAAAGACACGTCGTATCTCACTAGATACAGCTGTGGAATTTGTTTCTCTAATAACCTGAAGGCAATACTTGACACAAACATGGCCCTGTCTGCTGCAATCTGAGAAATAGAGGTACATAACTCTTCCTCCGTCAGATTATCACCCCTACTGCACCGTTTCCGCCATATCGGATTTATCACGCCAACTCGCAAGGTCTTACCATTCTTTTAACACTAAGGCGACAAGTATTTGCATCAGACACCCTGTACTAGGTAATATTCTGCTGAAGTGAAATATCCAGATAAATCCTGCAATTTGATTGGTTACCTTGACAGGGGATATGAGACCGTATCCCCGTGGTAGCAAAATCACAATTTTTAAACGCTTTTAATAGAACAATTATAGCACTTCTAGCAGAATATAAAAGTTATTCGGGCTTCACAGGGGATACGGGTTCATATTCCCTGTCTGTGNAGAAATAGAGGTACATAACTCTTCCTCCGTCAGATTATCACCCCTACTGCACCGTTTCCGCCATATCGGATTTATCACGCCAACTCGCAAGGTCTTACCAAACTTTAAACACTAAGGCGACAAGTTTTTGCATCAGACACCCTGTACTAGGTAGTATTTCCGTGGTATTTCAGAGACATATACTTGCAATGTAAATTTAGTGAGAAACCAGTCAAGAAACGAACAATGCAGGGACAACGGCAACATTGGAAACACCAAGAAACAAGGTCACAATATGAGTACAGTATATAAGAGAAAAATGAAGACACACATAAGAACAACACGGACCCAATGAAAACCATGGGTGAGATAAGATGCACTGTTAGAGTAAGCATCTCCTGCTTCTTATAAGACACCTACCATGTTGAACATGTCAACTGCGGTCGTTATGTCAAATCCGGTACAGGAAAAACAAACTTTAGCTGTAAAGGGAAACATATATCCAATAGCGGTCCATAAGATCGTGATTTCGACCGTAAAATTTCTGTAGTGATGACTTCGAGTTCTGGGAATCAAATCTTTGTTGAAGTAGCATATTCGTAAGCAACCGAGCTCTATCAAGGTAGTCATCGCAATGTTTCATAAAAATTAATATTTGTTTTTTTCTGATTTCGAGACAGCTAGATCTGAAATTGCAAGACATCTTTAATACATTCGGGAGTTTGCTGTTTAATATTATATTATTTTTTTTACTATTACACATTTCATTAAATGATTTATAAATTGATGATATTTTATTATTAAAGATATCTCGCTGTGCTATGTAACAGCTACAATCTAAAAGAAAATGTGCTTCATCTTCTATGGACAAATTACAAAGATGACATATCCCGTTTATGAGAGCTTATTCTTATTTTACAAATCATGGATCTATCAGTCAAGTTTGTTAATTTATTAACATAAGCTGGTCTTTGACCAAACTTATGGATTCCTAAGAAAAAGGATAATTTCGAGTTATTGTTTATATTTGAATATTGCTCTTGAATATATATATCATTTATTCTTTGTTTTAGTCTCTTAATATTAACTTTAAGCATCAAATGATTGTTGTTTAAATCACTATAGCCCAATGAATTGACAAGTTTTTTAACTTGTTTTGCCCATGGATTTGAATTTTTTGTTAAGTTGTAAATTTCATAAACAAGTGTATTTTCATCAGAAAGAAGATGGCTTAAGAAGCTAATTATAGATGAACTAATTTTATTTTTCATGGGTAATCTGGCTAATTCTGCTCGACATGCATCATTGGAAGATTCACAATTTACTCCAAGAATTTCTTTCATAAATTTAAGATGAAAATTTGCAAGAGGGTTTGATTATTCCTTAAAAAGCATGTCTAAACCCCAAATTTTACTACAATAGAGTAGAATAGGGGAGACTAAGGAGTCAAATAATTTTTCTAATAGTCTGCAGGAGTTATTCATACCAACAGTTTTCTTAATTTTGAAGTACGCCTTTCTTGCTTTATCAACCAAGGCACCTATTGCTACATTGAAATTACCATTAAATTTCAGAATTATTCCTAAATAAAGATACTGGTCAACAGTTTCAATAGAAAAAAGAAGGGAAACGGGGAATGTGTCAAAGAGACAACGACCCAAAGGGGAGTAATAACAACTCAAAGCCACCATAAGATCTTCAATGAACGGTGAGAAAACCCCACACCCAACGGCAATACCTACATTGTTATATACAAAAGTATTCTTATGTGTTTTCCCATTTGAATTAAATTCTATTACTTTTGACTTAATAGTGTTGACTTCAAGCTTCCATGATTTGCAGTAAGAGTATAAATTGTTTAAATATTTTACGAAAGGATATAGAGTAAATGAACATGAGAACCATAACACATATGTTAACCCCAACTGCAATAATTTTAATGAGCTGTATGGCCATTTCGGAAATTAATTCCTCTTCAGGAGCACTAGAACCCAAACAAAGGAAATCCATAATTTCGAAAAATGTTTAAAAAACATGAAACCAAACGAAATCCGAATAATCAGTAATATCAAATACAGCCAAGGACAAAACTACGATGGAGGGAGTTAATCCTTCGGTTTTAGAATTTACATACATTTAGATAATAGTTATTGAACAAAGTGTACACATGAGATATAATCTCATGTACAAGTACACAATATCTAATAAAAATAAAGAGCATACATCTCTACCACGGGGAATTGTTTTACCAACTCCACACTGCAATAAAAGACAAACTCCTGTATTAAATATTTTACGAAAGGAAACAGTTTTGTAGTCCTGACTCACTCTCGGACAATAACACAATGTCATCTGCGTAAAGAAGTATGTTAAATGAAGAGTTGCCTATGACCACTGGAATCGTATCGGGATGGTTTAAATGTTCAACAATGTCATTAATGAAGAAATTGAAAAGGAGCAGTCTCAAAACACCCCCTTGCTTTACACGCCATGTTCAGATATGGTGCTTGGACCAAGTCCATTTTCAAGTTTTATCTTATATGAAGTATTTGTATTCATTGAAAAAAGAATTTTTGAAATACGTGGAGGGAATTTATTTTCTAGGATTTTGTACTATAAGCCTGCTCTCCACACAGTGTCAAATGCTTTCCGAAGATCTATAAATGCGGCAAACACGTTCTTTCGTTTAGACTTCTTATTGTCAACTATTGACTTTAAGGTGAAAATATGATCACAAGATTACACAAATCAAAGTCCAGAGATAAGGCAATAGCAAGAACACCAAAAGACGGAAGACCAAAGACACCACATGCCCACAAAACACACGAACATTACATATACAACACAAAAAAACTAAAGCACTAACAGTGTGAACTCACAATAAACAAGAGTGACATCAGGTGCTCTGGAAGTTTAAGCATGTCCTGTCCTGTGCACAGCTCCCGTCATTTAGGAAATGAACCACTGTTTAAGACTATGTTAAATATTTTTTGAAAGGGCCTTAAAGACAAATCACACTATTGTTTATGCGCATACTACAGCCGCATTCATCTATGTCGTCGTCGGTTTGTGGGAAGATAAAGATTTACTCCCCTTTGACCGTTTTGGAAAACATCGTCTCGGTTGAAAGGCCCCTTTAGGAAATAATCAAAGAGCATTAAAAAATCAAAAGAAAGAATACACGATGATAATGGCATTAACAGTAAAATTGATAAAACAGGAGATAACTTGAAGTTGAAAATAGATTCTGAATCCCTTTTCCGAACTGTCAAAATTAGACATCCCTGATAAAGTTTACAGCGGAATTCCCGTTACATACAATTGCTAATTCCGAATTCCAGGAAAAGATCCTACCTCCCTTAGTATTATCGATAAATTATCTTTGGGACTTAATGACAAAATATTGTGGGTCACACAAAAGATTACACTGTGTATTTTATCCTATTTTTATAAATTGAAACATTAACATCATTGTTATTGCAACAAAATGTCATTGCAAAAAAACGTCTCTTCATTCATTAATGCATTTCTTGTTGGCTGGGTATATTTTTCGTTTTTGTTTCAATTCAACAATTTTAAACGTTTGTCTAAGGACGGGCATATCATCATTATAGTATACCGATGTCTGTCTGTTTCGCATGCATAACTTGTCAACCATATTGTCAGTTTGCTACAAACTCTATAGAGCTTTTAGGTACATGTATGATGGTATCACAAACAATTTAAGGGGACGACCATTTGATTCTGA
>MJUU01050638.1:232879-250417 GCA_002080025.1 Modiolus philippinarum | reverse complement strand
TTTCCAACTTTACCATTGTGACGTCATGAAAAAGGGCGACCATGCCTGATGACGTCACTTCCAAAGAACACATTTATTTCGGATCATCAGAAAAGGGGGGTCATGTTTTTGTCTAAAATCTCCTTGAAATCATTAGAGAAATAAAATCCACAACCGTATCTCGTGAGAAACAACATTTCTACACTCTCGATAGTTAAATTTTCAAATATTTTAAACGCTCGGCAAGCCTCGCGTTTGAAATATTTGAAAATTTAACTATCTCTAGTGTAGAAATGTCGTTTCTCACTCGATGCGATTGTGGATTCTATATATACATATGCATAACAAAGGTATTAATTAATCATAATTAATAATATGGTAATAATTCTATATGTATCAATCAATAGTCATACCAACACTGTTTGTAATATATTTTGTTTCTATATGCAAATTTATAAACAGTTTGTTTAAAAACACATCCAATTTTATATATTTCATGCAAAAAAACTGTACCCGAATTTTTGGCACATCCTCGTAATCATCGGGACGGTATACCCCTCCTCCCGGCTGCCGTCCACCGTTCCTACGGGAGAAACATCTATCTTTAAGCCCAGATTTCAGTTGTTCATGTGGGGGAATGGCAGTATTAGTCAAACAACGGCAGTAGAATACCGAAGGAACAAGGGAAGCGATGACTACAAAATCGAAGTCCAAAGACATGGCCAAACCGGTAACAGATCAAAACAAAGACAAAACAAGGACGTGAGACAACTACAAAGCACGGAAATAAAAAGATAACATTAGTGTAGATAAATCAAAAATGTTACAGTGTGTTAATGATCTAGATTTTGAGTCGTGACAAGGACGTATCATTATACGTCCTTGGTCGTGACAAGTAGCCTAGATATGAAATACAGATTTTCAAGATTTTGTTGCAAGTCAATTCAAGAATCAATCCTATTAAACTAAGATCTGTAATAAAATGTGAGAAAGCAAAAATCACAATACATTTGAAGGTGCTCTTTGTACAGTTGTCAAAAGATCATATATAGTCAGTAAATCGCGGAAAGAATTTTCCGGATTTTTCTTTCCGTCCCGATATTTTTAAAGTTTTAAAATTTTCAACATGTCAGCGCCCATGAATAAGGAGATGATCTCTTATCAGTTAGCAGATTATCATTTATTTATCGGTTAACACAACTTGACCTTGGCATAAATACGTTGTTATGAAAGCGATGCATGCATTTAAGAGATTATTTGCAGAACATCCGGTGTTATTGAACTACCAAAGATGTAAATTTCACAAATCAGTAAAGCGTCATTCTGTTCCATTAACGAGTGTACGCTATCCTAGCCTTAAAAGGGGTGATTATGCAAAATTGACTGATGCAGATTTGACAGTGTTTGAGAAGTTAATTCCTGGAAGAGTTTTAACTGGGTCTGCAGATCTTGAGGGTTATAATACAGACTGGTTAAAAACGTGTAGAGGTAAACAAATAAAACGAAATGACACATTTACATGTCAAAAATATAGTCTTACAATATGATACTGGTAGTGCTAGTATTTTCCAGTACCAGTACCAGTGTCTTCAATACCTCCTTATGTTTTGGTATTTCTGTTGATTTTCGGAATCCTTTGGCATACCTGCCAACTTTTGAAAATCTCCAGGGGGGGTTTTATGCGCGACCTTCCTTTTTCAGTCGTGTGAGGTTTTGCGCGAAGATTTTTTTTTGCTTTTTTTGTCTTATACTTGATGCTCTTTTTTATCAAATACAAACATCTAGGTGTTATAGAAGACTTTACTTTTTATTGAGGGAGGCAAGACATTCCTATGTTATTTATTGTGTTATGGGCATTTCTGCTATTTTTGGTCAAATAAATCAGTTGTGAACTGTTTTTGGACCATTTGGTGCTTTATTTTCTGTTAAATTTTAACTTAGTTTTAACTGTTAAAGGGAAACAAAAAGCAGTGCTTGCTGTTAATCATTATGTTGCTCTTATTTGAATTTACAGTTGATTGTTTTCAGGGAAATTAAAGATTGTAAGCTTGTTAATGCAACCACTCTCTCTCTCCTTTATTATTTGCCTGATGTACATTTACTGCATTTCTCCTTTTATTCCAATCTTCTATAAATAAAGCAAGTATTACATATTTTTAAAATATTTTTTGCCTTTTCTGATTCAGTCAAAAGTGTGGTGTTCTGGGATTTTGAGTGACCTTTCGTGCATTACAGTACCAAAATGTTTATTAATGTCGTTAATGCTACTCAGTTCAACTATGCAAACTCTGCAGAACGGGGAACTTGCAACGACATAGTCACTCGCACAGCCACCCACGGAACTGTCAAGTGTTGTGCTTGCAGCTCGTTGTATCAGGGATTGTGAACCTTGATTCATAACTCAAGAACTGTTCACTATGACCTGATGACGGCCGTTGGTCCATCCATGTACATAACTTTATTTACGTCGCTGAAGCCTTAAAATCAACAAAAAATCAACCAAACTCGTCATATTTATGATTGTTTACACGCCAGCTCCAATCAGCTGTTTTTCACGCGAATATGGTGTGATTGATGCAAACCCGATTCTGATTGGCTAATATCGATAATCTGGTTAACTCCCTTTCGAGAATTTGGATTATCTCCCTTTCAACTGTCAAAATCGTGTAAACAAACATTTTTTCGTGTGAATTTCTTCAAAATCTTGTTTTATGCCAAATTTTTGTTTCACGATCGTGACATCATGACAGCAGATTAAAATCGTGTAGATCACGCCAAAATTGTGAAAGTTGGCAGGTATGCTTTGGTTTTATCCATTTGATTTTTCTCCCATGGACCCCCTTATTTTTTCCATAATTTCATTTGAAACATCTTAATTGACATTCTCTAAAACTTTCCTTAAATTCTATTTATTCTGTAACATTCATTAATCTTGCTTAATGTTAAACCTACTAAAATTCAGAGGAGTTCAGTTTATGCTAAATTTTCAAGGGTCCCCCGTCTTCAATCACTTTCACAAAACTGTCAGTGTTCTCCCCAGGCCCTTTTAGCGTCTGGCTACCCCATGCCATAACTCTCAAATCTTGTTTATTTTCAGTTAAGAAGAGAACCCCTTTCAGATTTACAAAAAAATTTACTGTTATGAGACATTAGTGCTTTGCTGTGTACTAAAGCCTAGGAAATGCAGTGGATGGTATAATGTATATGCACTAGAAACATTAAAATTTACTACACTCATATTTCAATCCTTCCAAGTTCATGAAGTCTTAGGGGATAACTAGTGAATCACAATTGTAGTTCACTTAAGGAATACATGCACCGTATGATGAGCTAATTAAGGTGCTACAGTTTAATTGGTAAAAACCAAAATAAAGCTTGATGACATATTGATAATTTAACCCCAACCCCTCTGATAATATTTTAAATCTTATCATGCACATTAATTTTTTAGTATGACATAAGCTGTTGACCACAAAGCTCAGGCCAAGGAAAATTTTGGAGGTCATCTAGGGGCGAAGATAGTTCTGGAGTTATGCCCCTTGAAAAATGACAGGATATCATTCAATGCTCCATTACTACATTTGTACTTTTAAATTGATGTATGTCTCCTTAATACTAACATTACAATCCCTACGTTGTATTTTTAGGTTCTAGTCAGTTAGTCCTAAGACCAAAGACAACTGAAGAAGTGTCAGCCATTTTGAAATATTGCAATGATAAGAGACTGGCAGTTGTACCACAAGGAGGAAATACAGGTTTGGTTGGCGGGAGTGTTCCAGTCTTTGATGAAATTGTTCTGTCTACACAGCTAATGAATCGGATCATTAGCCTAGATCAGGTTTCAGGTACTTACAGTCATATAGAAATATATACACATGTACCGGTAACATGCTTTTATCATAACAAAGGCATTGAATTTTTAACATGACAGCAAATGAAAAATTATGAAATGTTTTATTCGAATGTAATTCAATTCACTCAATCCCATTTATACACATGTATTCTGTGAAACAAGAATAAATCACAATCTTTTTTTTCAATGGTGACTGATTATAAGAATCTTAACACCGTGCTAGGATAAATGCCAGACAGATAAATCTCAGACACCCAAGTATTTGGAAAAGGCTTGCTGAGTTCTGGGTGCTAGAAACCTTACCTGAGGATGTCTTCTGAGTTTTTATATGACCCCAAAAATTTTTGCGGTCGAATATTGGTATGGTGCTGTCATCGTTGTCGTTGGCGTTGTGGTTGTCTTCGTTTTCTGTAGACACTTTTGTTTTTGGTCAATAACTTTAGTTCCAATTGATCAATCCTTACGAAATTTTAACACAATGTTCCTTGGCACAAAAGGAAGGCTTGGCTTAGTTTTGGTCATTGTGGCCCCACCCATCTTTAAAAAAAAGGGCCAAAAAGGGTTAAATTTGATGTTTTCTTATATTTGACTGTAGAATCATTATTATTTATTGGATTTTGATGGGGTTTCTTTCATTGTCCTCCTGAGGAAATTTCCAATCAGTAGTATGGAACAGATTTCACGTGGCATGCACCGTTCACGAGATAAATGGGTCCCAAAAGGGGTGAATTTCAAAAATTTTATTTTTTTTATTTTTAGTCGGATTTTGATGCAGTTTCTTGCAATGGATTCCTTATGAAAAATTAACATAGCACTGCACAATCAGATTGTTAGCTCACCTGGCTATAGCCAGGGTGACCTTTTGCCATCACTTTTCGTCCGTCGTCCGTCCCTCCGTCGTCCGTCCGGCATAAACTTTTCATTCAAAGATCTTCTTCTCTGAAACTACTGGGCCAATTGAAACCAAACTTGGCCACAATAGTCCTTAGATGGTCCCCTGCAAAAAAGTTGTTTTTCAGATCCAGGCTATATCCAAGATGGCCGTCAGAGGGATCATAGTTTTAACATTGGACCCTATGGGAAAAGACATTCAAAGATCATCTCCTCTGAAACTACATGGCCAATTGAAACCAAACTTGGCCACAATAGTCCTTAGATGGTCCCCTGCAAAAAAGTTGTTTTTCAGATCCAGGCTATATCCAAGATGGCCACCAGCAGGGATCATAGTTTTAACATTGGACCCTATGGAAACACACTTTCAAAGATCTTCTCCTCTGAAACTACTGGGCCAATTGAAACCAAACTTGGCCACAATAGTCCTTAGTTGGTCCCCTGGAAAAAAGTTGTTTTCAGATCCACGCTATATCCAAGATTGCCGCCAGCAGGGATCATAGTTTAAACATTGGACCCTATGGAAAAACACATTCAAAGATCTTCTCTGAAACTACTCAGCGAATTGAAACCAAACTTGGCCACAATAGTCCTTAGATGGTCCCCTGCAAAAAAATGTTTTTCAGATCCGCGCTATATCCAAGATGGCCGTCAGAGGGATCATAGTTTTAACATTGGACCCTATGGGAAAAGACATTCAAAGATCATCTTCTCTGAAACTACTCAGCGAATTGAAACCAAACTTGGCCACAATAGTCCTTAGATGGTCCCCTGCAAAAAAATGTTTTTCAGATCCGCGCTATATCCAAGATGGCCGCCAGCGGGGATCATAGTTTTAACATTGGGCGTTTTGGGAAAAGACATTCAAAGATCTCTTCCTCTAAAACTACTCAGCCAATTGAAAGCGAACTTGGCCACAGTAGTCCTTAGATGGTCTCCTGCAAAAAGTTGTTTTTCAGATCTGCGCTATATCCAAGATGGCCGCCAGCTGGGATCATAGTTTTAACATTGGACCCTATGGGAAAAGACATTCAAAGATCTTCTCCTCTGAAACTACTGGGCCAATTGGATCCAAACTTGGCCAAAAGAACTGCACCCCATTCAAAATAGCTGCTAGTCTGGAACATAGTTTAATATTTTAACTGCATAAGTCAGCTGTGGACCAGGTGAGCGATACTGGCTCTTGAGAGCCTCTTGTTGATAACTTGTTTCCTTTCCAAGCTATGAGGGCCCAATGGGGCAAAAATTGCAAACATGTGGATTACCTCAAATTTTTATTTTTCATCTGATTTCAATGGGATTTTTTTCTCTAGATTCCTTTCATTTTAGACTTTCAGTAGTATGTCAATGGATTTGGCGTAGCACTTACAGTTTCTTAGCTATTAGGGGTCAAAGGGCCGAACTTGCAATTTTTAGAAATATGTAAAATCTTTATTTTACATCAGATTTTGACGGGATATTTTTCTTTGTATTAATCTCATTGCAAGCTTTGAGAGCTATGTCAACAGATTTGGTGTAACTCTTACCATTTTAACTCTATAAGGAGTCAAAGGGGCCTAAATTATTATCATTAGAAATATGTGAAATCTTTATTTTTCATTAGATTTTGATGGGATTTTTATCTTTGGATTATTCTCATCGTAAGCTTTCAGTAATATTGCAGTATATTTTGCATAGCTCTTCGGTTTCAAAGCTATAATGGGTCAAAAGGGCCAAATTGCAATATTTCAAAATATGTGAAATCTTTGTTTCATTGGATTTCAACCCAAGTTTTTTCTTTGGATTTCTCTTGATGGTAGTCCACAGAATTTCTTAGCTCTTACAATATCCTAGTAATAAGGGATATAAAGGCTAATTTTTATTTTCACTAGTTTGTGTCCAGTTAATTTATGTGTCAAGATCCTTACTGTGTCCAGCAAATTCCTGTGTCCACATTTAATTTAGTTTACACTTGTTCAAATTTCAGTGGTCGACATGCTGCGGTCGTATCATGCTGCGCTCAGCGTAGCCCTTTATTTTCTTTTGCCACTGGTGTTTGATTGTTTTTCTCTCCACAGCAATTCACCATAGAAATGCCATTTGCTGACATCAGCATGATCAGTGAATGATTCCCTTTCTCTGGACATCATAATGCATTGAGCAAGTATCCGTGTCAGGGGTTTATTTGGGTTCCAATGATTTTAGCTTTTATTTTGTGTTTCAATTTAAATTTTGTCCTCCAATGCAGTCAATATTGTATTCATGCTTTTAGATATTTTTAAATTATATACTTTTTGATTCACATTAACTAAGCTGAGTATATTGGCATGATATAAAAATTGGTGGGAATATACATGTGTAGCTTGTCTTACACCCCCTGTGTCAGACCGAAAAATCTTACATTGCGAAATCAATAGATTCCCTTGTCCGAGGTGGGAGAAATCTAGATGTGTGATTTTGATCCTATGTATTAGTACATGTACATGTACCTATATATTTCCTCTGTTATATATGATGTTTACAGCACTCAAGTTAGTTTATTAAGGTGGCAAAAAGCTACTAAAATTTGAGACTGGCAACCAAACTAAGATGGCCAACTTTTTTTGCAAAAAATTACTGATTTTGTGTTAGCAAGGTCACCTAAATTTACACTTTGCCACAAAAATTTTAGGGACGGTTGCCAAACTGGCAACCTTGAATTAAATCTTACTTTGAGGGCTGTTTTATTGTCGGGAATTCTATAATATGTTAGCAATATTTCTTGTTATCTGAGTAGAATAACTGTACATGGAGTCATACAGAACTTGAACGTTTACGCTTTCGGTAGATTTCAAATTGTAATGCACATGAGACAGTCTCTGCGAATACATGGTTGAACCAAGCAAAGGAACAAAGCTCTTACCGGTATTGTTGTTCTTCATCCTGAAGTTAGCATGTGCCTTCAACAATGAAATTTGCCCATACATCGTAGTATTAAAGTTCAAGACAGCCCTTAGTCCCTATGACTGTCCATAAATGATAACTCTATAACACCATGTCTTTTACCTAGTAATAAATGTTTCCAGGTGTGCCTAGTTTTAAAATTGAAAGTATAAAAATGATTTAGTCTTTATTTTGAAAATGTGTTTGCCTCAATATTCTGCAAAAATGACAAAAATGCAACATACATTTTTACAATGTCATTGCATCTATTTCAATATATAGTGAACACACTCTTGTCTTTTGCATTTAAAAACTAAAAACCTGCATAAATATAGCAGAAAATATTGTTTTTCACTTTATGTTAGCCAAAGTGCATTTTGTAATGGAATTATCAAAATTTAGGGCTGTAATACTCCACCTACTATTTTTGGCGATTTCATCCTCACCTGTATATATAGCTAGTAGCTTCAAAAAGTCATACCATAACACTACAATGAAAGGGGATTCTTTTCAAATTGATAGTGTACATGTATGTAAAGATCAATTCCACCTCAATATTCCTGAAAATAATTACAGTTGATTTACACTTCCATATGACATCAATGCAAAAAACTTAAAACATCTTAAACCATACTACTCCATGTACGGTCACTCTATACTTCACATTTTCCAATGAGGGGATCTTCTTGATCATTGTAATGATTGTTTTACTACGCAAATCAACACTCTTGATTGGGACATACACTGATGTAATACAATAAACATGAGAAACATTATTTTATCTTGACAAAAGAAAAAAAAACAAATATTATTGGAAGAAAACTGAAGTTACCAAGCTGAACACTTCTTCAGAAGACCATGATAATAACATAAACATATATTAAGGATGTTCTCCGGTCAATTTGGATTTCAATTAAATGTTATTTTTTTTTGTAAAAAGATTGAAAAATAAATAATTTAAGCAAAAAAAATTGATAGGTAACTGATGTAATTTTTGAGATACCAGTGTTTGAAAAAATGGTGGGAAACTGAACTCCTCTGTATTTGTCATAGGTTGAACATGAGAAATGTTTATCCAATAAGTAATGTGTTATAATAACACCAATTAAATTAACTTTTGTCAGAATTCTCCAAAAGATGTATAAGATGAAATTGAGAAAAAAAAATAGGGCTCACCGGGCAAAAATTATTCAGCTTTTAAATGGATAAAATCAGAGAATTAGGAAAATCTGACAGAAATACATATAAACATGACCATGGAACATCCTTAAGTCAGAAATTACACAGGAATCATGACAAATATAACACAAAGCTATTGCCAACAAAGACATCGCACTGTAATCATGGTAATAGAGAGATTACAAAAAACTATAACTGTAGAGAGATTATACAAACTCTACGGCACGCTGATATATAGACCACACAATACCTTGGCAATGGATATATATACATAATATTAAAGTGATACAATGATTTCACAAAGCATGGCAATACAGTGATTACTCAAAAACCAGGGGACTAGAAAGATCAAAATTCATGATGGTAGAGAGATATCACAAAAACGGTTGTGATACAGAAATCCCACAAAAACTTGTGTCAGATTACACAAACTACATCAATTCAGAAATCACACCAAAATCATGATGATAGGGAGATTACACAAAAACTATAGCGACATTTCCACTCATTTCTGGACAGAAAAAGCCTGCTGTAAGTCTTGAAAAGGAATACAATAATGAAAATAAAATGATACACTTTGTAATGAAATATAGAATATTTTTTTATTCACAGGAATTCTGGTATGTGAAGCTGGATGTATTTTAGAAAATTTAGACCACTATCTAAATGAAAATGGATTTACAATGCCTCTTGACCTTGGAGCAAAAGGAAGCTGCCATATTGGTGGTAACCTAGCAACCAATGCTGGTGGAATCAGACTCCTTAGATACGGATCATTGCATGGAAGTGTTTTAGGTCTAGAAGTTGTAAGTGGTAAATAACAGATATTTTTCTATGTGTCATGTATGCCAAATCATGCTGGTGGTGGCAGTCAATGCATATGAAACAAAATCGATGTCTAATTAAAAAAAAAATAGACTAGTTGATGAAAAATATGACTTAATCTAAAAAAAATGTGAATTTTGTATTTACATTTTTCTCAGGTGAATTTTTATTAATAGTGCTCTTGCTGCTATGTATATAAGTATTCATTATTAAAATTTTAATCAATCAGCCACCAACTCAAACCATACTACTATATAGCAGAAATTTTTTTGAAGTACTAATTTTCGCCTTTTTTCGCAAGGGTTATCATGGTTATAGTAGACCGAAAATAAAACTTCATAATATACATTTCTATACATGTTTGGTCTTTACAAAATTTTTAATTTGCAAATACTTGATTTGTAATTTTAATTTCAAGTGCTTTCAAAGATTTCGAAATCTTTGAAAGCACTTGAAATTAAAATTACAAATCAAGCATTTTAGATTTGGAAAAGTTCCTTAAAAGCCTTTGAATAAAATAGTTCCACATTTTAATTTTTGAAGAACAATGTACACAGAAAAACAGATTTATAAAACCAAATAATAAAACGGGAAGAGTTATAACCATCAAGTCTACAAAGATGGTCACATCCTGAAAAAAGTGGCCTCAACATGAGAATGCAGTTCATGGAAAATGAAAATTTATGCCTTTATTCAAAGGTACTTGATATTTATGTCGGAAAATGTGTATGAAACCTACATTTTGTACTGTGAAATTTTAATAATATTCTTATTTCAGAAATAAATCATGATGGTCATACTTTATTGTCATGGTACAATTGATATTTAGATAAATAGTTTGAAAGCAACATGTGTTTGCAGTTTAAACAAAACAAAATGCTTTCAGAATGGTGTTTAGACAAAAAGTGTTGACAACTGATAAACTGTCCATATTTCTTTACAGGTTCTTGCAAATGGGGAAATTGTAAATTGTTTGTCAACATTACGGAAAGATAATACAGGATATGATGTCAAACAGCTATTTATAGGATCAGAAGGAACTCTGGGTTTGATAACAAAAGCTTCAATTTTATGCCCACAGAAGCCAAATGCAGTTACTGTAGCTTTCTTAGGTACATTTCTATTAACAGAATTAATAATACTTTTTCTGTAATAATGTTCAGTTGCACATATTGAATTTGGAAGAACAAAAACTCTTATTCAAAAAAAATTTTACTCTTCCCGTCCACAGAAAGTTGAATTCTAGGCACAGTTGCTTAATTAACTGATTTTATCATATCACTTTCTCTGTAAGAACACTTTCTGGATACTGATTTCAGACCATGGCCCAGCATTTCCATGCATTGTTTCATGTAATTTAGGATAGTTAGTAACTCATTCAGAAAATATCAGGACATTTGCTATCTTGAAATTCAACTGACAGTAACAAACACATTTTGAGGTGGGGTAAGTAGTAAGTAGTAAGTAAGTAAATGCTTTATTTATAGAGGGTAAACACAGTTGGTAAAACCAATCTTCCCTGAGGCCCTCATTTCAATAATATATATTGAAATATATATATAAATATATAGGGGTAGCTAGACAAGACTGATTATATTTTCATAGCAAAAATTTTATTAATAAGATAAGTATGATCTATATCTTTTCAAAATGAATCAAGTCAAACCTTATATGGTTCACATCTAAGACAACTGATCAATGAAAAAAGCAAGGACAAATTTATATGAGAAAGAGGCAATTATTACTATTTTGACTGGGAAACCATGCTAGATAATGAATTTCACAGCTTTATTTACAAAGCAGGTGATATATTTGACATAAAATTTGAAACTTATACAGATGTGTTAATTTTGAATAATCACCAATTTTAGTCATCAAAATTTTAACACCAAATAACATAGAGCATACATGTATGTGTACAACGACCTTTCAAACATTATACAACACCCAAGGGACCATTGAAAACAAGTTGAGCCAACGGGGTGTTCAAGATATCGAGGTTGAACTATGTTTAAATTTGAGCAAAGTTACAACAACTAGAGGCTCACATGAGCCTGTATCGCTCACCTGGTGACTGGTTTTATTCATTGTCACAAAGAGACCACCCAGTCATACTATAAATCAGTTCACCAGATGTTACATTTTCAATCTTGGATGAGTTACAAATGTCAAAATCACAAACTGTGAAGGGTACAAGCCAAGGACTATTGTGACCAAGTTTGGTTGAATTTGGCTTGGTAGTTTCAGAGGAGAAAATCTTTGGATGCATTTCCCATAGGGTCCCTATGTTAAACTATGTTCTCTGCTGGCAGCCACCTTCAATGAGGTACATGTATGAACGTAAAAATCACAAACTTTCAAGGGGACCACCTAAAGACTATTATGATCAAGTTTGGTTCCAGTTGGCTCAGTAGTTTCAGAGAAGAAGATCTTTGAATACATTTCCAAAAGGGTCCTATGTTAAACTATGTCCTGTGCTGACGATGATGAGGTATGAACATATATTTGATAAAAATCACAAACTTCAAAGGGGACCAGCCAAGGACAATTGTATCCAAGTTTGGTTCCTATTGGCTTATAGTGGTTTCAGCAGAAAAGACCTTTGAATGTATTTCCTATAGAGTCCCTATGTTTAACTATGTTCCCTGCTGGCGGCCATCTTGGATGAGGTACAACCACAAAAATCACGAACTTTAAAGGGGACCACCTGAGGACTATTGTGACAAAATTTGGTCCACATTGGCTTAGTGGTTTCAGAGGAGAAGATCTTTGAATGCATTTCCAATAGGGTCCTATGTTAAACTATGTCCCCTAGTGGCGGCCATCTTGGATGAGATGCTAATCTGCTGGACATATGTAGAAATTGTAGTCCTGGAAAAGCTCAACACTTTTGTAATTCACATTTAACCTCCATCTCATCTGAAATAAAAGTAAAAATGTAAAAAAAATCATGAAAATTCAACGAAAAAGGGGCCAGAACTCCTATGTGGGTCATCAGATTTTCTTCAAACTTGCAGGAAATGTAGATCTAACTATGCTGACCAATTTTGTTATTTAAACAATCTGTCTTCTACCATTGTCAATATATAAGACTAAAAGTAACAAAAAAACGAAAATTTTATGGAAAAGGGGCAATAACTCCAAGATAGGTTCTCATCATGCTGATCATTTTTATCTCTGTCAGATTTTTGATATCTGTAACGGTTTTGAGTAATTTGCAAAAAACGGCAAATTACCCCTATGTTCTATTTTTAGTAACAGCGGCCATGTTGTTTGATCTACAGACATAAAAATAATAAACTTGAAAGAGCATACCCTGGTGATGATTCAGGCCAAGTTTGGTTAGTATTTGCCTAGCAGTTTTAGAGGAGAAGATCTTTGAATAAAAGTTAACAGATAGACAGACGACGGACGGACGGACGCCGGACACCGAATGATGGCAAAAGCTCACATGGCCTTTGGCCAGATGAGCTAAAAAGGGTTTGAGGCATCCATGGTGTTCAAGTTATTTCAGTTTGAGCCATCGAAGTTCTACTGTACTTAAACTTCTTTATTATAGGTAAACATCCATCCATTCTTCCATTCAAGAATGTTTCGTATACACTTTTCACAAAAGCACTTCCAACTTAAGTTTCTTTGAGTGGTTCTCCTTAAACTAATATATTAAATTTCTTAAATATTTTCAACTTTAGTGATTGGAATTGGGCTTTTATGATTGTATATATATTTACACTTATATATCCATATTTTTTAGAGCTAAATTCCTCTAACATGTTGAACAAAAGTTTGGTTACCTTGCTTGCTTTGTTTGCTCAGGCGTTAAAAATAAGATTGATGGCTTCAATACAATAGATGGGTGGAGACTTTATTTGTTTACAATATTCTAAGATTTGATTGGACAATATCTATTCAGAGACCCTGAATACATTTCACATAGTAATACACAAACTCACAACACAGTTTACAAATTATTATTTAATCAATACAACTTTCATTAAAAATGTTGGATAAGCCTTGGCCACATTCATTTATTTGTTGTTTCAACATAAGATTAGAAGATCAGCATGGATATGCTAAGTTACTTTGTCAAAATACTAACTAATTTTATTAGAAAAACTGACAGTATGCAATTTTAATTTTGGAGTCATTTGTAGTTTGAAAATCACTTTTTCTAGTCTAAAAACCTTAAATTTTGGAAACCACAATATGCCAAAAGCATACCAGAATTAAAATTTTGACTAAAAAGAAGTGTAGCAGAAAATTGAAATCATAGATGTATAAACCCTCTTTCTGTAGATTGAATCAAAGAAAAAAATTCTCAAAGGTATTCTTTTGAAAAAACATGTACAAATGTTCCCAGAAAAAAGCGGCAATCTAATCATAAAAAGGGCATTTTTATTTCCCATTCTTAAATTATTTTGCATATACATATACAATTGGTACATGTATTTTCTTCATGTTACATGTATTGTGTGCATGTGAATTACTTGGTGAAATCTATTCAAGGTCATGTTACACATAATAGAGTTCTGTCAAAAGATCTTAGAAAGAAGTAAAAAAAATAAAGACTCTGCCCATCTATTGTATGGAAACCATCAATCTTAGTTTTAATGCCTGAGCAAACAAAGCTAGCAAGTTAACCAAACTTTTATTCAACATGCTCCAGGAAATTAGCTCTAAAGCTTACATTTCTTATTTTTTTTATTTTAGGTTGTGAAAGTTTTCAAAAAGTCCTGGACATTTTCAAAGCAAGCAAGATCAAATTGGCAGAAATTATGTCAGCATTTGAAATGCTTGATGCAGAATCAATAAATGTTGCAAAACACAATAACAAGTTGACCATTCCAATTAAGGATGATTATCCTTTCTATGTACTGATTGAAACATCAGGGTCTGATGGTAGTCATGATGAAGAAAAAATTAACCGGTTTTTAGAGGAAATGATGGAAAATGGTGATGTATTGGATGGTACTGTGGCTACTGAGCCCACCAAAATTCAGGTAGTTTCAGATTTTTAATATCAATTATATTTGTGTTGTTTTTTAGCTAACCTGACCCAAAGGGTCAGTGTGAGCTTTTGCCATCACTTGGCATCCGTCGTCCCTCCGTTAAACTTTTCACATTTTCATCATCTTCTCTGAACCACTGAAGCAAATTCAACCAAACTGTACAGGAATGATGTACTGAAGGTCCTTTACAAAGATTGCTCATTTTGTTCCAATTTGATAAAAAAACATGGCCGCCAACGTTGAACTTAGGTTTAACATTGGAGCCTACGGGAAAAATCACATTTTCATTTTCTCCTCTGAAACAGCTGAAGCAAATTCAACCAAACTTTACAGGAATGATGTACTAAAGGTCCTTTACAAAGATCGCTCATTTTCTTCCGATCCGATAAAAAACATCAGTCTGTGCCTTAAGGTCTCAGTCTTGTAAATGTTTTGTAGTGCTATTCTTTGTTTAATTGCACATTTTTGAAAAATTCTAAAAAATAAACTATGGCTTCAAATCAAATTCCATTTAGAAACCATGCATTATGTTGCTTTTAAGATTCAAATCATTAGAAAAAAAGTATACCTTGCCACGAAGATTGGAAAGCTATTGAGCTTTGAAGTGGAGGGGTGCAACTTTCACTTTCAGTTTTGAACTTTCCCGCAGATTCACCACACATTGTAAATTGAGGATTCCATCTCCTACCTCATGTTGCACTTTTAAAAATACTGCAAATTTTTAGAGCATGATGATGTTCTTTTTGAAAGACAAGCTGTTTTATTTCATTCAAATTTAGGTTCAGACAGGAAGAAAAAACAAAAAATTAGTTTATTTTTATTTCCCACCATCTTTTGACATGCACCGGAAATCTGGTATCTATTTACAAATCTGGTATCTATTTACAAGACTGGTACCTTAAGCCACTAGCCCTACACCTGAGACTAGTAAAATCAGTCTCGGGCTAGTGAAATTCTAAAGTCACTAGCCCAATGGGCTAGTTAAAATTGTACCTTATTAACAAAGAATCTTCTATAAGGGCTAGTGAAATTGAGTTTGGGCTAGTACAACAAGGGACCTTACTAGCCCCTTAGGACTAGTGAATAAAAAAGTTTTTGGCACAGACTGAAACATGGCAGCCAACACGGAACATAGTTTAACATTGGACCCTGTGGGAAAATCACATTTTCATCTTCTCCTCTAAAAACGGCTAAAGCAAATTCAACCAAACCTTACAGGAAGGATGAACAAAAGGTCCTCAACGAAGATTGTTCATTTTGTTCTGATCCAATAAAAAACATGGCTGCCAGTACGGAACATAGTTTAACATTGGACCCTACAGGAAAATCACATTTTAATCTTCTCCTCTGAAAGTGCTGTAGCAAATTTAATCCAATTTTGTCATGTTTATAGGACTGATGTACTAAAAAGGTCCTGAACAAAAATCTCTCATTTTGTTCTTATAAGACAAAAAACATGGCGGCTAGCACAGAACGTACGTTTTACATTGGACTTTATGGGAAAAATTACATTTTCATCATCTTCTCTGAAACTGTTGAAGCAAATTGTATTGGAATGATGAATAGAAGGTCCTTTGCAAAGTTGATTCATTTCAATAGGACAAAAAACACAGGTGCTAATAAAGAACATAGCTACACATTAGACCTCCATTGGTAAAAAAATCATTTTTGGTCATGCATGGCAGGGAAGTATTTTGTCAGGTGGTTGATACAGGCTCAGACTGAGCCTTTAGTTTTTTTCATTGCTTTTAGTTTAATATTATATTGAAACAAGATGTGCTTGTGAAGCATTACATATGCCCCCAAATTCTACAGTAAAATATATTAAAATACCCAATTTGACCTCTGTGACCTTGACTTTGACCATTTTTTTTTTTTTGCATATTTATCTTCCTCTTGACTAAACCTGTAAACCTGCCAAGTAATAAAAGTCTATCTTACATAATCCAAAAGTTGTTTATTACCATAAAAACACCCAATTCAGCCCCTTTATTCTTAAACAGATGAAGCCGTTTGGGCCTCTTGTTTATTGAAATGGTTTTAATTGTTTAATGTATCTGTTTAATTATGCTAAAAGAAACCTACAGAAAAACACTGCATTAAGATCTGACAAAAATTTTTTTAATTCATGTTTTACATGATTTGTCCCCCTTTGGGCCTCTTTTTTCTCAAAAAACGGTAAATGCTACCTCAAATCTGTCAGCATACTGCAGTTTCACATTTTTGTCTCTCCCCCGACGAAAGTCGCGGAAAGCGAGACATAGGCATGCAAAGTATGACGGCGTGCAAAGTATGACGACTCAAGTTTTTATATAGAAGCCTTTGATGTAGGAACTTTATATTTAGTCCATAGGTAGCTTACAGCGAACCCTATCTGTCGGACCCCAAATTATTTGACCTTGACCTATATTTCGCGGTCCAGTGACCAGGTTAAGTTTTTTTGCTTAAGTCCATTTCTCAATAACTACAAGCTAGAAATCAATGATATTTAGTTTATAGCTTGGTCTTGGTTAGTACATGTCAGTCTGCCATATGGCTTTTGACCTTGACCTCAATTTCACGGTCCAGTGACCAGGTTAAGTTTTTTTGCTTAAGTCTGTTTCTCAATAACTACAAGCCAAAGGTCAATGATATTTGGTATATAGCTTGGTCGTGGTTAGTACATGTCAGTCTGCCATTTGGCTTTTGACCTTGACCTCAATTTCAGGGTCCAGTTACCAGGTTAAGTTTTTATGCCCCCGCCGCTAGGCGGTCGGGGGCATTAAGGTTTACCCTGATCCGTACGTCCGTCCGTATGTCCTTACCATCTTTTTGGTTTCCGGATGATAACTTGAGTATCCTGCATCGGATCAAAACCAAACTTGGTCACATGCTTACTTATCACCCAAGACAGAACCCTAT
>MJUU01050638.1:216465-232018 GCA_002080025.1 Modiolus philippinarum | reverse complement strand
TATTAAAATACCCAATTTGACCCTTTTTGACCTCTGTGACCTTGACTTTGACCATTTTTTTTCATATTTATGTTTCTCTTGACTAAACCTGTAAACTTGCCAAGTAATAGTCTATCTTACATAGTCCAAAAGTTGTTTATTACCATAAAAACACCCAATTCAGCCCCTTCATTCTTAAACAGATGAAGCCAGTTTGGACCTCTTGTTTATTGAAATGGTTTTAATTGTTAAATGTATTTGTTTAATTATGCTATAAGAAACCTACAGAAAAACACTGCATTAAGATCTGACAAAAATTTTAAAAATTCATGTTTTCCATGATTTGTCCCCCTTTGGGCCTCTTGTTTCTCAAAAAACGATAAATGCTACCTCGAATCTGTCAGTTTCACATTTTTATTAGCAATTACATAAAACAAACCATGTCTCAATAGAATTAATAATAATAAGGATTCTACAGTCAATTATGTGAAAACAGCCAATTTCAAAACTTTTCAACCTCTGTGTCTTTGACCTTTGACCTGGCCTATTTTTTATGCATATTTATGTTCCTCTTTACTAGACCTTCACACTTGCCAAGTATGAAAAGTCTATCCTACATAGTTCAAAAGTTATAGCCAAGGTTAAAGTTTTGGATGCACAGACACACAGATGGGACAAAAACAGTATGTCCCCTGATCCATTGATCTGGGGCATAAAAATGACCTGAGTTTAAATCTATTATATATAATCTTTATACTTGTTAAATAGACGAATTTCATATGTTTTTCAAAGGGACGTCACTCGCTAGCACCCGTCATTCTGGTTTTCGGTCTCATTAGGGAGAGGACGGTCAGAAAATATTTTCTCTGGCAACGGTTACGATTTTCACTGTGGTAAGTACTCGAATAGCTTGAAATAATTTATTTAAAGACAATCGAGATATTACCCCTAGTCCAGTGATAGATACCCATGTATTCAAAATCTACTGCTGTCCCTTATTACAATGGAACCGTAAACCTGACTGTCGGGTCAGTAGGTTACTTCCCTTTGTGGAAAACGTTATAAAAACGGAGCCAACGTCGGGATAAGAAATAAACATGAAAGTGGTCTATTGATAATTAACATGCTGTAAATGAAATCCTTAAATTATGGTCTTTGTCATGTGATAATGTACAGGGAATTGTAAAATTCCTTAATATTAAAAAAAAACATTTTTTAAAAAAAAGGTTTATTTAAATAAATTCTAAAAAGGAAAGAAACATTCAATTGTAAATGGCTGCAATTTATGATGATAAAGGTATCCTTGTGTAATGTTAGTCATACCTACATAATTTAAAGTCCACGGTTACGAATACTGGCCATCTGCTTCCTCGTGGCCAAATATAGCTAACCTCTGACCAATTGCTATGCTAATATGAAAATATTATGCATAAATATAATAGTTCATCTTAGCATATAGCCTTAACATACCCAATTTTCAAAATGAAGTCAATATTATTGAGACAATTTGCCAAATTATTTCTTAGTAACTACAAATGGGTTATCATTCATATTCTATATACTGTAGGAGTAGGATAAAGCATGAAAGTTTATTACAAGCAATATCTGTTATTCCATCATGATGGGAATGTAGTATGTCTTTGTGGCATGTATTAACCTCATTTACATGGTTGAGTGAGGTGTGGCAATTTTCAATATAAGATTTAACTATTACCCACATCACAGGCAAAAGTGCAGAAAAAGATTCGATTTCATGTTTTCAATGTGCAAGAGACAATGAATATTAATCATGTTAATGTGGGTTAAGGGAGTACGAGCCTCAGATTTCAGAAGCATTTGATATCCTCGGGTTTTATCCACTCAAACAGGGTTAAATTTGTTTGCACATGGATTATATTTTCTCGGTTATAGGTCACTTTAACATGCATTAAATAGACAATATGCAAAATTTTATCAACTTCCAATTATATTTTCATATTTTTTAAGGTATAGAAAAACCTAATGGAAAATAAAGGAAAACTCTAGAGAGAACCGTTTCCCGCCAAAATTTTGACGTCTTATATCTCAAAAATTCTTACATGGATTTTCAAAATTTTTTGCTCATGTTGTTCTATTAACAAAGTTCTTCAAAACATAAGGTCAGAATTTTAATTCCAACTACAAAATTTTTGACACTCGTACTCCCTTAAACTTATATTGCTACTGCATGGATGTCTGGAACCTTTTTGCAGTGATTCATGTTTGAACATGATTCCACCTCCCGTTAGCTCAAACACATCATTAGTTCAAACAAATTTCTTCAGTGTTTTTGGTGTTCAAGTCACTGAAGTTTGACTGTTTATGTGATATGGCAAGAATGCTTCAAAATATATCAATATCAGAGACTAATTTTTGAATTGAACTCTTTGTCCAAACAAAGTACATTTGTATATACCAAAGTATATACCCCTAGATGCTTTGTTTTGGGTCGTTTTAAACTGGATATGGGATGTTGTCTCTTCGACATTTACCCCATTTCCTTTCTTTATCATACCATGTATGCCATCTTTTCACTGTTCACTGACATCCTATTATTCCAGTATATGTGGTCAATACGAGAAAGAATCGCTGAAGGACTGATGCATGATGGGTACTGTTATAAATATGATGTCTCCCTACCATTGTCACATTACTACTGGTTGGTGGAGAAGCTAAGGGAGAGAACTGCAGGCAATGCTATCCGAGTTGTTGGTTACGGTCATGTTGGAGATTGTAAGTGGTTGTTTTATTAATGTTTGAAAATTCCATGTTTCCATTTACATGTAAGAAAAATACAGTAGGTAGATAGATAGGTTTTATACGACCACAAAAATTTTGAGGTTGTAAAATGGTATGGCGCTGTCAACGGCGGCATCATTGTTGTCTGTAGACACTTTTGTTTTTGGTCTAAGTTCAAGTTTATCAATCCTTATGAAATTTGAACACAATGTTCCTTGGCTTAAAAGGAAGGCTGGGATGGGTTTTGGTCAAAAAAAGGACCAAAAAGGGCAAAAATTGGCTGTAGAATGTTTATTATTTATTGGATTTTGATGGGATTTCTTTCAGTGTGCTCCTGTGGAAATTTCCAATCAGTAATATTCCAACAGATTTCACGTCCCATGTACTGTTCAAGAGATAAATGTGGCCCAAAAGGGGCAAATCTCAATTTTTTTCTAGTCAGATTTTGATGCAGTTCAAAGGATTCATTATGAAAAATTAATGTAGTGCTAAACTATTAGATTTTTGATAACTTGTTTCCTTTCAGAGCTATAAGGGGCCAAACAGGGCCAAAATTGTAAATGTGCAGATAACCTAAAATTTTTATTTTTCATCGGATTTCGATGGGATTTTTTTCTTTAGATTCCTCTTGTTGTAAGCTTATGGAAGTATGCCAACAGATTTGGTGTAACTGTTACCTTTTCTGAACTATAAGGGGTTGAAGGGACTGAAATTGAATTTTTGAAAATATGTAAAATTGTTATTTTTAATAGGATTTCAATGGAATTTTTTTGCTTTGTGTTCATTATTATGTAAGCCATCAGTAGTATATCAACTTATTTAGCATAATTTTTACAGTTTTCAAGCTCTCAGGGATCAACAAAGCTGATTTTTAGCTCACCTGGCCTAAAAGGCCATGTGAGCTTTTGCCATCACTATGCGTTCGTCGTCTGTCTGTCCGTCTGTCAACAATTTCCAAACTCTTTTCCTCTGAAACCACTCGGCCAAATGTAACCAAACTTGACCTGAATCATCATCAGAGTATGGCTTCTCAAAATTGTTTTCAATTAGGCAGTAGGTCAAAGAACATGGCTGCCGTTGCTAAAATTAGAACATAGGGGTAAATTTCAGTTTTTATACGACCGCAAAAAATTTGAGGTCGTATAATGGTAGGGCGCTGTCCTCGTTGTTCTCGTTGTCGTCGTCTGTAGACACGTGTGAGCTATGTGAGCTATTGTCATCACTTTGCGTCGGTCGTCAGTCGTCCGTCGTCCATCTGTCGTCCGTCCGTCAACAATTTCAAAAATCTTCTCCTCTGAAACTGCTGGGCCAAATGTAAGCAAACTTGGCCTGAATCATCACCAGGGTATGGCTTCTCAAAGTTATGTTTGATTAGTTGGCCGGTCAAAAAACATGGCCGCCATTGCTAAAAATAGAACATAGGGGTAAATTACAGTTTTTTGCCAATAACTCAAAAACCATCACAGATATCAAAAATCTGACATAGGTAAAAATGATCAGCATGATGAGATCTACCCACTGTGCAATTTTGAAGAAAATCTGAAAACCCATCTCGGAGTTATAGCCCTATTTCCGTTAAATTTTCAAAATTTTTGCATTTTTTATTTTTTATTTCTAAAAGTGTAACAGATAGAGGTCAAGTGTAAATTGCAAAAATGTTCAGCATATCAAGATCTACCCACCCTGAAATTTTGAAGAAAATCCATAAACCCTTGTAGAAGTTATTGCCCTTTTTTCACAGAATTTTTAAATTTTCGTATTTTTCATCTTTTATTTCCAAACTATAGAAGATGAAGGTTAAGTGTAAATTGATGAAATGTTTGCCATGCTGTATGTGGCGACTTCAAAACTGATGTTGACAATTGTTCCTTGACCGCCATTTTCAAAATGGCCACCAAAAAAGGCTGGAAAATTCAACATTGTCCGATTTCAATGAAATTTGGTTTCCAAATAGATATTGATGTTGCGACTTCAAATCCGGTGTTGAAAATTGTCTGTTGACTGCCATTTTCAAAATGGCCACCAAAAAAGGCATGAAAATTCAACGTCCGATTTCAATGACATTTGGTTTCCAAACAGTATTGATGTTGGGACTTCAAAACCGGTGTTGAAAATTGTTCCTTGACCGCCATTTTCAAAATGGCCGCCAAAAAAGACTGGTAAATTCAACATTGTCTGATTTCAATGACATTTGGTTTCCAAAGAGATATTGATGTTGCGACTTCAAATCCGGTGTTGAAAATTGTTCCTTGACCGCCATTTTCAAAATGGCCAACAGAAAAGGCGGGGAAAATTCAACATTGTCCGATTTCATTAACATTTGGTTTCCATACAGATATTGATGTAGGGACTTCAAAACCGGTGTTGAAAATTGTTCGTTGACCGCCATTTTCAAAATGGTCGCCAAAAAAGGCGGGAAAATTCAACATTGTCTGATTTCAATGACATTTGGTTTCCAAATAGATATTGATGTTGCGACTTCAAAACTAGTGTTGAAAATTGTTTGTTGACCGCCATTTTCAAAATTGCCGCAAAAAAAGGCGAGAAAATTCAACATTGTCCGATTTCAATGACATTTGGTTTCCAAATAGATATTGATTTTGCAACTTCAAAACAGATGTTGAAAATTGTCTGTTGACCGCCATTTTCAAAATGGCCACCAAAAAAGGCGGGAATATTCAACATTGTCCGATTTCAATGACATTTGGTTTCCAAATAGATATTGCTGTTGTGACTTCATAACCAGTGTTGAAAATTGTCTGTTGACCGCCATTTCCTTCTTAGCAAGAACGTGTTTTGTCAAAAAAGCCCAACAAACATGACAAAGAAATATAGTAAAACATCATCAGACTCTTAAAAACAGTTCAAGATATTGGAGGTGTTTGAGCTACAAAAGTTGAGAAACTGAAGATCAACTGTATAACTTACAATGTTCCCTTGATTGTGGCAACTGAAAGCCAGGTGAGCGATACAGGCTCCTGGGAGCCTCTGGTTTAAAAAGGGGCCAAAAAGGGCAAAATTGGTTGTTTTCACATATTTGGCTGTAGAATATTTATTATGTATTGGATTTTGATGGGGTTTCTTTCAGTGTGTTTCTAATGAAATTTCCTATAAGAAATTTGTCAGTGGATTTTATGTTGCATGTACCGTTTATGAGATAAATGGGGCCCAAAAGGAGTGATTTTCAAAAATTTCTATTTTTTATTTTTGTCCGATTTTGATGCAAAATAAATATAGAGCNAAACATCAGATTCCAAGATCTTCTCTTCTGAAAGTACTTGGCCAATTGGAATCACACTTGGTCACAATGGACCTTAGTTTGTCCCCTTCTTAAAATGTGTCTGGCTTGTCTGAACAGATTCAAGATTGGCATTCAACATTGGTATTATTATTTTTGACTGTATTTGTCAGCAATGGCCCAGGTGAGCGATACAGGCTCTTGAGAGCCTCTTGTTTAGCTCACCTGGCCTAAAAGGCCTTGTGAGCTTTTGCCATCACTTGGCGTCTGTCGGCGTCCGTCCATCGTCCATCCGTCATAAACTTTTTCAAAAATCTCCTCCTCTGAAACTGCTAGGCCAATTTTAACCAAAGTTGGCCTGAATCATCACCAGGGTATCTAGATTCAAAATTGTGTTCTATTAGTCTGAGGACCAAACAACATGGCTGCCGTTACTAAAAATAGCACATAGGGGGTAAATTGCTGTTTTTGGCAAATAACTCAAAAACCATTACAGATATCAAAAATCTGACTAGGCAAAAGTGATCAGCATGACAAGATCTATCAGCCCTGCAATTTTGAAGAAAATCTGACAACCCGTCTTAGAGTTATTGCCCTTTTTCTGTGAAAATTTCAAAATTTTGATATTCCTTATTTTTATCACAAAAACTATAACAGATAGAGGTCAACTTTAAATTGCAAAATTGTTCAGCATATCAAGATCTACCCACCTTGAAATTTTGAAGAAAATCTGAATACCCATATAGGAGTTATTGCCCTTTATTGGTCAAATTTAAGAAACTTGATACTTTTTGTCATCAATTAAAAAAATCTTCTCCTCTTAAGCCACTGGGCCAATTGTTACCAAACTTGACCTGAATCATCACCAGGGTAAACAGTTTTAAAATTATGTTCGATTAGTCCGAAAACCAAGCAACATGGCTGCTGTTACTAAAAATAGAACAAAGGGGTAAATTGCATTTTTTTGCAAATAACTCAAAAACTGCTACAGATATCAAAAATCTGATTGGGAGTGAAAATAATCAGCATGTCAAGATCTACCTGCCAGCAATTTTCAAGAAAATCTGAAAACCAGTGTTGGAGTTATTGCCCTTTTTCCATAAAATTTTCTAAATTTTAATATATTTTATTTGTTATTTCAAAAAGTGTAACAGATAGAGGTCAAGTGTAAATTGCAAAAAGGTTCATCATATCAAGATCGACCCACCCTGAAATTTTGAAGAAGATCCAAAAATCTTTGTAGGAGTTGTTGCCCTTTTTTTACCGAGTTTTCAAATTTTCGATTTGTCCGAAAACCAAGCAACATGGCTGCTGTTACTAAAAATAGAACAAAGGGGTAAATTGCATTTTTTTGCAAATAACTCAAAAACTGCTACAGATATCAAAAATCTGATTGGGAGTGAAAATAATCAGCATGTCAAGATCTACCTGCCAGCAATTTTCAAGAAAATCTGAAAACCAGTGTTGGAGTTATTGCCCTTTTTCCATAAAATTTTCTAAATTTTAATATATTTTATTTGTTATTTCAAAAAGTGTAACAGATAGAGGTCAAGTGTAAATTGCAAAAAGTTTCATCATATCAAGATCTACCCACCCTGAAATTTTGAAGAAGATCCAAAAATCTTTGTAGGAGTTGTTGCCCTTTTTTTACCGAGTTTTCAAATTTTCATATTTTGTTGTCTTTTATTTCCATAACTAGAGAAGATGAAGGTTAAGTGTAAATTGATAAAATGTTTGCCATGCTGTGGCGACTTCAAAACTGGTGTATAAAATGTTCGCCATGCTGTGGGGACTTCAAAACTGGTGTATAAAATTGTTCGTTGACCGCCATTATCAAAATGGCCGCCATAAAAAGACGGGAAAATTCAACATTGTCTGATTTCAATAGAATTTGGTTTCCAAATAGATATTGATGTTGGGACTTCAAAACTGGTGTTGAAAATTGTTCGTTGACTGCCATTTTCAAAATGGCCGCCAAAAAAAGACGGGAAAATTCAACATTGTCCGATTTCAATAAAATTTGGATTCCAAATAGATATTGATGTTGCGACTTCAAAACAGGTGTTGAAAATTGTTCGTTGACCGCCATTTTCAAAATGGCTTCCAAAAAAGGCGGGAAAATTCAACATTGTCCGATTTCAATGAAATTTGGTTTCCAAGTGGATATTGATGTTGCAACTTTAAAACAGATGCTGAAAATTGTTTGGTTACCACCATATTCAAAATGGTGGCCTTAAAAGGCGGAAAAAATTCAACATTGTCCAATTGCAATGGAATTTATAGTTTCCAAATAGGTTTTAATGTTGCAAATTCAAACCAATGTTTAGAATTGTTCTTTGACTGCCAATTTCAAAATGGCTTCCACAAAAGTCGGGAAAATTCAGCATTGTCTGATTTCAATGAAAGTTGGTTTCCAAGTGGATATTGATGTTATGAATTCAAAACTGATGTTAAGAATTGTTCGCTGACTGCCATTTTAAAATGGCTGCAAAACAAGGCAGGAAAATTCAACATTGTCCGATTATTGATGTGGTAACTTAAAAATATGGTTTTAAAAATTGTTGTTGACCGCCATTTACAAAATTATGTCTCAACTTCAAAACTGGTGTTGAAAGTGGTCCTTAGCAAGTATGTTTTTNATTTCAATGAAATTTGGTTTCCAAATAGATATTGATGTTGCGACTTCAAAACTGATGTTGAAAATTGTTCATTGACCGCCATTTACAAAATGATGTCTCAACTTCAAAACTGGTGTCGAAAGTGGACCTTAGCAAGAACGTTTTTTGTCAAAAAAAGCCAAACAAAGAAATGAAATAAAACATTATCAGACTTTAAATACAGTTCAAGATGTATTATTCGAGCTACCAAAGTTTGAGAGACTGAAGAAGATCAACTGTATAACTTAAAATGTTAGCTTGATTGTGGCAACTGTAAGTCAGGTGAGAGATACAGGCTCCTGGGAGCCTCTGGTTATGTTCCCTAGTTTGTGTCAAGCTCCTTATTTTGTCCATTCAATTAATGTGTCCAGCTCCTTATTTTGTCCATTCAGTTACTGTGTCCAGCTCTTTACTGTGTCCACATTCACTTTTAAATTACACTTGTTCAAATTATAATGGTCAACATGCTGCGGTCCTATCATGCTGCGCTTGGCAAAGCCCAATATTGTAGTAAATGCATGCAGGCTGGCAGCTAGGGCTATTCCATAACAAACACCATAGAAGTTTTTTTTTACTTTGACTGCAAGTACTGATGCCATGTTTAATACATTTTGGAAATTTATTTATACACCCTGCCTACAGATACTATCAGGACATATTAGTTAAGTCTGTCAATATGCCCTTCCTTTTTGGCCTTGACCTACATTTTAGACCTGAATGATTTTGATTATATTTTTGCTTTAAGCTCATTTTACTTATTATTCACCTTTATGAATATTACACTGATTTACTGATAATCTGGTGACATTGACCTTCACCTATAATGTATTGACATTTAAAATTTTATAATATTACTATAGATACAAAAATAAATCTGTACCTTGATGCCCATTTTAAGTTTTAGTGTTTTTTAAGTTAATGTTTATCAAAGCATCAAAAACTGAAAATAATATGTCTTGAAAACAATTATGATGTGTTCATTGTTTTGTCCCTTAAAAATATCTATAGCCAATAATTATATGTACTCTAATTACAGATATTTTTGTTCATATGTTCTTATTGTTGTCAAGAACATATTAGGGGTAGATGGGGGCACCTGGTGTTTGTCTTCTTAAAACTGAAATGTTATTTTTTGTTGATTTCCCCAAATATTTATGTCTATTATTTTTTTGCAGGTAACTTACATCTAAATGTAACCTCATCAGAATATAGCCAAACTACCATGGACTTAATAGAACCTTATTTGTATGATTGTGTTGCCAAGCATAATGGTAGTATTAGTGCTGAACATGGAATAGGGTTCAAAAAGCGGGACTTTATCTATCACAGTAAGACAGAGTCAGCTGTTAGGGTAATGAATAAAATGAAGCAAACTTTAGATCCAAATGGAATTTTGAATCCTTATAAACTACTGCCGTCAACAGTGAAATGAAGATATCAATACCTCAGAGTTACACAAATATGGATACACAGTCAACTGCAATAGGTGTAACACCATGGATGTCTAGAACCCCGCTTCTGGTCCCTTTGTATAAGTTCAACATAGTCTTGGTAGCTTGAACATGCCTTCAGCCCAAGGTTTTGGCATTGCTCTCCCAATTGTTTGAGCCATCGAAGTTTGATTGTATCATAATTATGTGTAGTCAGAGGGCTTTATGTACCAACAGTGTCTTAGCAGCTAGTCATTAATTATTGTAAACCATTTGTGATATTTAATCAGAGACTCTTATTTATAAAGAATTTTAGAATTGTGTGAATAAAATATTTTTTATTTAAATTGGAGAAATATAATTTTTGTTGATACACATTTGTATTGTAAGATTAGAAAAATTTTAGTTACCATAAATTGGAGAAATATTATGATAAAAAATATTCTATCTTCACTTTGATGTAATCATCATAATTTCTTTAAGATTTTTTATTCAGTTAAACTATTTGAAAAATGCCGGTTTCATTTAATTGAAATGGAGTATGAGTGTCAGAAATTTTGTAATTTGCCGACCTTTTATTTTGAAAAACTTTGCAAATGGATAAAACCTGAAGATATTGAATGCTTCTGAAATCTGACACTCTTACTCCCTTAAGTTTGAATTAAGGATAATGTAAATTTAAGACTAACCTTTTTGAAAAAGGCAGAGCTATATGTGTGATATATGTGTATAAAAGTGTTGGCCTGTCATAAAATTTTTATGAAAATCTGATCTAGAATCTTGTTTATTGGTGTATGATGATTGAATTTGCAGTAATGAAATACTGAAGTAAAGTCACAAGAAAAATTCCTAGATTCTCATCCCCAACCCCAACTTTTTCACCCCGTTAATCTTTTATTTTGAGGTTTTGCTCCTTTCAGATATTTTTTTTTCTCAAAAATTTACAATATTTTCCACTATTATTGATAAGAACTAAAAATTAAATTGGCCTGCCTACTTTTAATTTTTCAAAATGTTCAATCAAAATCTAGAAATTTTGTTTACAATTGCCTAATCAAATGTGAATTTAAAGTGTCAAATTGATACAAATATAGAAATAATGACATACTCAATAATTTGTTGGCTGTGTAGGCACTTTTACTTCTGTATTGTCATGTTTACAGTAGTAAAGTAAAACCTAATAACAGTGGATATTTATAGTTTTCATAACGAGAAGGAATTGTATATCGATGGATATCAACTAGAGTTATGTAATTTCAGAATATAATAAAGGAGCCTTTGGCGAGTTTATTATATTTGAAATTACATAACGAGAGTTGATATCCATCGATACACAATTCTTTCGAGTTGTTAAAACTATTTCTCTTATGATGCTGTGAATATTTAATGCCGAACTGCTGTCTTTATTTGAAACAACAACACCGTTGCTAGGTAACGTTAATCACGGCCAACGAGATTTCACAGTGGTCCAATAGAAACGTCGAAAAAATAATAGCACATCACGCGTGATGTGTTATTACTTGGCGCTCGACCAATGAAATTCCTGTAAAAGCGATTCAACAAGTTCATATCTAACTCCAGCTTCAAAATCTCGTTATGTACCGCAAATAACTATTCATGCAAGGAATAGATAATAAGCATGCATTATAAGAGAATATAAATTACTCTAGAACACCTTAGAACTTTGTTATTTCTGTTTAAATTATGTAGCAATGTTAGGTTTTGATAACAGAAACTTTCTAGACTGTGCAGGATTTATTGTTATATCCATGCTTTGTAATATATTTATGTTATTGTTATTGATATGGCAAAGAATTATGTATGAAATGTCATTGATAAATATCGGTGATAATTATAGTTTTCATAACGAGAAAGAATTGTGTATTGATGGATATCAACTAGAGTTATGTAATTTCAAAATATAATAAACGAGCCTTTGGCGAGTTTATTATATTTGAAATTACATATAGAGAGTTGATATCCATCGATACACAATTCTTTCGAGTTGTTAAAACTATTTCTCTTATGATGCTGTGAATATTTAGTGCCGAACTGCTGTCTTTATTTGAAACAACAACACCGTTGCTAGGTAACGTTAATCACGGCCAACGAGATTTCACAGTGGTCCAATAAAAATGTCAAAAAAATAATAGCACATCACACGTGATGTGTTATTACTTGACGCTCGACCAATGAAATTCCTGTAAAAGCGATTCAACAAGTTCATATCGAACTCCAGCTTCAAAGTCTCGTTATGTACTACAAATAACTATTCGTGCAAGGAATAGATAATAAGCGTGCATCATAAGAGAATACTTTAATATTTACTCTAAAGGAACATAACAATTAAAATGTATGTTTGTTGTGTTTGGTTTAGGCTGCATCCAAACAAACATAATATTTCTGGGAATGAAGGAAGTTTGGGTGACTAAAAATTACATGTAAATGGTTTTTACATGATGAAGCTACTTGTACTTGAAAATCTGATTATTTTAATGATTTATGATATTCACCTAACCAAAGATTTAAGTAATTTATTATCATTCATCTCTTATAATTGGCAGTCAAATTTGAGTCAAAACTTTCAGAACATCTTGTTGATATGATGAAGTTGTGCACCAATAGCACCATATACTTAAATTTTTTATTTTACTGGTTTTAGATCTTAATCGTGCCAGAAATAGCTACCATTAAATTTAAATTTCTTATAACCTAGTTGTGCACCTAATTCTTGAAGTTGTTATATATCTGATATTTAAGGTTAACTTAAATAGGCTTATTTGTTATTCTGTAAGTCCTTCATTAATGTAAGTCAGATTGCAGCCAAACTTTAATGATCACTAATATATGGCACCTAGTACCTGAGATTTAAAGTCTTCATATGTAAGAGTGTTTGAGCATGAAACTCATTTGTATTAGAGTCCTCACATAGATTCAATTAAACACCCATCAGTTTTTGACTTTATAAAAATAATGTAATTATTTTTTATACNACTTTACAGGAATGATGTACTAAAGGTCCTCAACAATGATTGCTCATTTCGTTTGGATCCGATAAAAAACATGGCTGCCAGCGCTGAACTTAGGTTTAACATTGGACCCTATGGAAAAATACACAAATCGTCTTCTCCTCTAAAACCACTGAAGCAAATTCAACCATACTTTACAGGAATGATGTACTAAAGGTCCTCAATGAAGATTGCTCATTTCGTTTGGATCTAATAAAAAACATGGCCGTCAGCACGGAACATAGTTTAACATTGGACCCTATCTTCTCCTCTGAAACCACTGAAGCAAATTCAACCAAACTTTACAGGAATGATGTATAGAAGGTACTCAACGAAGATTGCTATTTTCTTTTGGATCAATAAAAAACATGGCCGCCAGCACGAAACATAGTTTAACATTGGACCCTATGGGAAAATCTTCATTTTCATGATCTACTCTGAAACCATTAAAGCAAATTTAACTTAACTGTATTGGAGTTATGAATGGAATTATATTAACAAAGAATACTTATTTCAATTGAATCTAACAAAAACATGGATGTGAGGAGAACATAGCTTAACATTAGACCCTATAGGAAAAACATATTTGGTCGTCAGCATAGGCACGGCTTAAAAGCATCTTTGTCAGGTGAGCGATACAGGCTCAGTATCTGAGCCTCTAGTTATTTATTATCTTGTTAAGGATGACTTGTTTTTTAATAAACAGAGAATAAACACCATTTCATTTTATACTATAAGATAGTATTTTGATGGCACTTGTAATGTCTGGGATGTTTTCTACTAATTACACTAGAAAACATGATCAGTGCAAAGAAGACCCTTATTTGCTTCCCAAACCACATAATTTTACACTTGCAGACAATGTTTGGTATTGTAATAAAAGTTTAAGTAGCTTTGTTTGAATTACCCCTGAACTTTGAATCTGAATGAAAAACAATTTTTGTGTGAAGTTGAAATATACATGATCGATTAAAACTCATAAAAGCTATGGGGTTTAAGACAACTTCCATGAATGTATGTTGCTAATGTGACTTTGTCCGTCAATTTTTTTACCCTTGAATTTCTTATAGAAATATAGAATAAAACCATATGGATTTTAGATTATGTTGTGAATTTATATCATAAAAATCACATAGAATGTTTCCTTAATTATTAAAACGAATAATTAAAGCAAAAAATAAAAATGTTTGTCAGAATTGACGGAATTTTTGATGGACACAACTCACTTCTACAAATACTCCCTAAATTCAGCAGTGAATAAAACACAAGTTATTAACTAATTGTACCCTCTCAAGGTATACCATGTTTAAGTAGGTCAAAGGCTTATGTAAACACAGCAAAATAACTTTGTGGACAGCAGGAATAAATTGAAAAGATTAAAAAACAGGTAATGGTGCGAATGCAAAATTCTGTCTGTCAAATTTTGTCACGTTTGGATCACCTTGTGTTGGAGCCATATTGCTATTTCAAATCAAATTTGAATAATATCCTTCAAAAATGTAATATGTAAAATATCTAATTCGTATGACACATGGTAATTTTTTCCAACAAAACTGCCAAACATCGTCTTTGAAATGTTGAGAACGTGAATTCCATCAAAATGTCCCTGTGACGTTATACACATCCGGCTGTCAATGTTTTTATTATTTCGTGCCGATTAAAGCCTTTTAGCGACAGATATTCCAAGTCGAAGATGCACTTTATTACTTCAATATGGCGGGCTTGTCGGCAGACTAGGAAGAACGGTGAAAAAATGATTCAAATGCTGTCTGTCAAACATTTTCGTGGATCAGGAACGGTCGCATCAAAAAAGATTGAAACACGAGTCGGCGCTTTTATTGTTTTTATCAACTTTTATACAATCAAACTGGATTTTGATGTCAGGGATGTCAATTTATGCCAATTGGTCACGCTTTTTATACGACCGCAAAAATTTTGCGGTCGTATTATGGTATGGCGCTGGCGTCGGCGTCGGCGTCGGCGTTGGCGTCGGCGTCTGTGGACAGCATAACTTTAGTTCTAGTGAACGGATTGTTATCAAATTTTAGTATGATGTTTGTTGGCACAAGCATAAGCCCGGGTTTTAATTTCGCGTTCCCTGCCCAACCCGTTGTTGAAAAAGAGGCAAAAAAGGGGCCAAAAAGGGGTAAAATTAGGTATTTTCGTGTCTGTGGACAGCATAACTTTGGTTCTAGTGGATGGATTGTTTTCAAATCTTAGTATGATGTTTCTTGGAACATTCTTGAGAAACGTTTTTTTCCTTTAGGTTTTTGCCCCACCCATTTCAGAATTAGGGGCCAAAAAAGGGTTAAATAAGGTGTTTTCACATATTTGACTGTAGAATCTTTATTATTTATTGGATTTTGATGGGGTTTGTTTCAGTGTGCTCCTGAGGAAATTTCCAATCTGGGGTATGCCAACGGATTTCACGTAGCATGTACCACTCACGAGATAAATGGGGCCCAACAGGGGCAAATCTCAAAA
>MJUU01050638.1:198978-215647 GCA_002080025.1 Modiolus philippinarum | reverse complement strand
AAGGGGTCAAAGGGGCCAAAAATGCAATTTTTCTAAATATGTCAAATCTTTATTTTTCATTGGATTTCGATGGGATTTTTTTCTTTGGATTCCTCTTGATATAAGCTTTTAGTAGTATGTCAACAGATTTTTTGTAGCTCTTACTGTTTCGGAGCTACAAGGGGTCAAAGGGGCCAAAATTGCAATTTTTCTAAATGTGTCATATCTTTATTTTTCATCAGATTTCGATGGATTTTTTCTTTGAATTTCTATGGATGTAAAGTTTTAGTTGATAGTACTTATTTTGCATAGCTCTTACGGTTTTTTATTAGTAAGTAATCAAAAGGGTTTTTTCCCTATTTTGTTTCTAGCTAATAACTGTGTCTAGCTTCTTTTTGTGTCCATCTAATTATTGTGTCAAGCTCTTTACTGTGTCCACATTCACTTTAAACTACCTTTGTTGAAATTTCAGTGGTCGACATGCTGCGGTCGTATCATGCTGCGCTCGGCGTAGCCCTTTATTACCATTTGTAACCACGTTTGATACGTTTTCTGGGCTTTTGTGTCTCTATCTTCACAAGTCGACGGACTTCATGTGTCAATCGTGACATTTTACGGACTTATTGTTGGGGACATTGCATAAAGAAACTACTTCTGAAAAATGTAACAAGAATTATTGTTTTTATGGAATTTTAGACAGGTAAAAGTATCGAAAAACAGTCCATTACTTCCAACTCGAATGTGAAAACTTCGGTTTTTAAAGAGGGGTGCCACGCCTTAGGGAAATGAGTAAAAATAAGGGAACTGGGAAAAATGATGGAAAATTAGGAAAACTGGGGGGAAATCAACAAGTTGGAGATAGGAAAAACGAGAAAAGGTTTTCGAATTGGGAAACGAGGCCCCAAAAAGGTTGGAAATGTGAAAAAATGTGGGAAATGGGAGAACAGACAAGCTGTGCCACCCTTCCCACTCATTCAATTCTAATGGAGAAAACAGTCGGTGCCAAATATTTTTCAGGTACTACTGTCACAGTATTTGAAAAAAAGAATGTCACAAATCGGAAGAAACAACCCAAATGGCCTGGCAATATATGGATAACACATACGTTATATACCAATACAGAAATAGCATTTAAATGCCCAAACAAGAGGGAAATCATCAAATATCAGGAGAATCATCAGATAAGCCGTGAAGGCAAGTATGATCTGCTCCACATGTTGTACCCATCAGAGTTAGCAACAACATTGTAAAAAAAAAATTGTACAGCATCAATGGATTAATGCCATTTTCTAGCCCTAAGCCTCGATGGTCCATTGGAGTCTTGAGGGTACATCTCCATTATCCACAACTCCTGATCAACTGCTTTGTATTTTTTTCCTTTTTTCAGATTCTACACATTTTTGGACTTTTGTCATTTTAGTTTATTTGAGTTTAGGATATGTCTCCATTTCCACAACTCCTCCTAAACAACTTAATATTGTTCAACCAAATTTGCAGGAATGTTTTAATGTATATTGGAGATGTGCATCATGTATTTTGTTTTCCTTTCTTTTCTTTTGATTCCAAAATTCCGTATGATCATTGAACTTGCTCTGTAGGTTATCGAGTCTTATAGTATGCCTCCGTATCCTCAACTCTGGTACAGCTCTGTATTTTTCTATCAAACTATGAGGAATGCACGCTTCAGTATATAATGTATGTAGATGTGCAAAATGGACTTCGTAATTCTATTTCAAAAACGGGAATTTTTAAATATTTATAGTGCAGGCGACACATGTGATCTGTGGAACACCCATGCATTTTATTTTCATGCTGCTGTTGAGCACATTTGGCACAGCCAGCACAACATTGGTTACATTTGACACAACTATTTCCGTCAATAGATAACATTAGAAACGATATGATCCGTCAGCTGGTGACATTAGACACAATGTTATTTTCAAGTGTGATCTATTTAGATACAATGTTTTCTGAAATAATACTGTTAAAATACTCTATAATAGATGACTTGCTTGACCTGAGAAATAATTACAGTTCATAACAGAACTTTAAATTAACCTTTCGCAATGTGTTCCGTCAGTGTGCGACATTAGACACAATATGTTCCGTCAAAAGGTGTTATTAGACACGATGCATTCCGTCAAATGGTGACATTAGACCCAAAATGTTCTGTCAAAGGGTGGCGTTAGACACAATGTTTTCTGCAATAATTAATTGGATTTAATTCAAAACGAACGACTTTGTTAATTTTAGAAATAATCAATGTCAATTAAAGAACAATAAATCAATTTTGTATTCTAACATTTCAGGAATTAAGCAAGATATGCTATTTTTCTTGTTGCTAATGTCACATTGTCCGTCAAATGTCCGTCAAAAAATTGGTGACAGCAACATTTTTAAAAGACAAAAAAATCGTAATTCTATATATGCCCCTAATAAAAAAAAATCATTCTAAATAGTATATATGATCCTACTGAACCTAATTAGCGACAAAAATAAACAGAAATAACAACTTAATTTTTCAAGTCAAAAGTGAACTTTTTATGTGGTCTTGTATGGAAGTTGTCTTAACTCCACTTTCAGCTATAAAGTGGGTGTCCATCAGTAAGATAGGCTGCCTTGCACAAATTTTTGTGCTTTTACAAAATGGGTATCTACATGTAATCATCACAGATACTAAAACAGATTAGTTTGAAGGTGAACAACATCCAACAACCAAAGTTCGGCAGGTAACTGACATACATTATCTCATACAGTTGTAAGTTGAGTGCACACATTTTTGTGGTTTTATAAAGTGGGTATCTACGTGTAATCAACACAGATACAGTAGAACTTTGATGGCTCGAACTGCAAAAGCTCGAACACCATGGATGTCTCGAACCCTTTTTCTGATTCCTTTGTTCAAGTTTCAACATAGTTCGAACTCGATGGCTCGAACACTCCTATAACTCGAAATGTTTTCATCGGTCCTTTGGGTGTTCGTTTGACTGTACTTAAACAGATTAGTTTGAAGGTGAGCAATATCCAATGAATAATAATTGATTTATCTAAGGGTATATATAAAAATTTAAAACCAATGAACACATATTAGTGTTTAATTTCAAAAATAAGTTATTTCAAGGAAATAAAGATATGCTCTCTAGTTCACCTGTTCCGAAGAGCCATCACTTTGTATCCATGTGTTATCCATCCACCCTCCGTCCTTGATACACTTTCTTAACAATCATCTCCGATGAAATCGCCAGAATTTATAAATCAAACATGGTCTAGGTTATAACTAAGGTTCGATTTTTCAAGTATGATTGATTAGTCGGTTGATTAAACACGTCTGCTGTTATTAAAACACATTTGGGGTAAATTGCAGTCTTTGGCATATTATCCAAAACTGTCTCAGATAAGAAATATGGCTAAGTGGGTAAAAATGATAAGAAAAACGAGATTCACGGAGTGTCTGGACACTACCCTTAAACGGCGACTTCTTTTGGGTTCTAAGGTTTATGATGCCTTGTGCATTTGATTTTATACAAAGCTGGAAGAGAAACATTTAACAGATATTCACTAAGCATTTTAATGTGAGAGTTGACGCAGGTTACCTGACCGGAGGGAATCAAAATGGAAACGTGAGTTCTTAAGACCTATTTACATACAAATCACTGCCATCCATGGGTGCGCAAACATGAATATACAAAGGTCTGATCGACATGCCACAGTAAGAATCAAAAATGGTGGTGGACTGACAGTCCCATGTTTTCCATCTCCGTAGTGTAGGACGTCCTGAAAAATGCATATTCGAGTGTTAAAATCCATGAATTTAACAAACTATTTCAACACTCAAAATTTAGAGAGCCGAAAAAAATCTGATATGCACGAAAGCAGGACACAATCTCATATGTTGAAGACCATTTTGAATTGAATTCATTGCTATGTGTCGAACATCACCCTCATCCATATCTTTTTATTACTGATTGATGCGGGATCTTCAACAAACATCTCCCGGTAGAGTGTTCTTGAAATCCGTTTGCCAACAAAACAACTTATGGAAGACAAACAACTATGTGCACAGCACGCTCGTGAAGTATCAAACTCTTGCTGGTTCTCTTGGAACAAAATTTACATAGTGGATAAATAGAAATCCTCCAAGTTGATTCGATTTTTTATTCGGCCGCCTTGCTTCTCATGAGATATATTGTCAAGAACATTTATAGAGCTTAGACCAACAGTGGTCACACATGGCATCGAACTGAACCTTTGTGAGGTCACTACAATGGTCTAAGCGGAGATACTGATGTTTCTTATCGTCCTTTCCGAAGAGGAAGATGAAGCTGGCGATCTCCAGGATATACTGCCTTGGCAGCTTGACGAAGTTTAGACACGGGAAGAAGCAGCAATCGTTTTTGTGAGAGCCATGTATGTACATTAGGTAATCATCAAAAACGTGTTCTGCTTGCTCATCATGAAGGCGTCGGACACCATGAGATTATCTAGGGTTGGGTCAAGCTGACGAAAGTCAGACTCGTCGTTCCCTTGCTCGAAGAAGGACGGTTCTATACCGACTCGCCGTGGCTGTGGCATCAACGTTTCAAATACATCGATTAGTGAGTCGAGGCACTTATTCTTGACAATGAGTAGCGTGCGTATTTCCTGCTTCGAAAACCTATTTGCAATCGCCCGCTGCAGCAGCTGATAAGTGAACCCATAAAGCGATTTCCAAAACACATAAAGGCGATCATTGTAAAGCCAATGATCGGGCTAATTTTCCATCGAGTTCCCGATGATGAAGCCTTGGATCGACCGCTTAAGGGAAAAAGTTATTAACCCTCGATTGCAGCATGTTTGTAGGAAATGTCTTCAACACCCATTCACTTAAATGGATATCCTGTGTGAAGTGTCGAAGATGAACATGATAGACTTGCATGTTTTTATTTATATCAGCAACGGGTATTTCCGAAAGGTTGGACTTATATGCTGAACAACATGATATATGTGGAAATGCATCTGCCAATCCACGATGTATGCAGGCCTGAACTAACCTGTACAAGTAAGCAAAAGCCTATGGTACTCCAAGATCTGCACAAAACCCATCATCCGATGATGTAGCTTACTACCAATATCTCTCCGATACTAAGCACAAGGCTGCCCAAACTCCATCTTTGACATAGGAGTGCTAGCCTCTCCGACGCCTCGCCAAACCCCACTCCTCCTCCGCTTGATTTAACGCTTGAGCCGTAGTATCGTTCAATCCTTTACAAGTACCAAAGAACAATTTTGACTTTGATGTAGGGAAAACATGCACGCGTGTTCTTCGATGAGCTAATCGGGGAATTATAAGAGTCAATTCGATGCAAGTTTTGAGGCGGGTAGTACGTGAAGTGGTAGATGGAGTTTATAAGACCTTGACAGTCGATCTTGTGAATACGAGTCCCTCCTTCTATGAGAACATTAGATACAGGTTCATCCTAAGCACCATCGATGTCTTCTTCAAGTGTCATTGGCTGATACCGCTCAAGGACAAAAAAGGGATCTCGTTGCTAATCTTCATAATTGTGTGTCCCAATAAGACTATAGATAAAAAGCAGGCGAAGGGTCTAGTCCTTAGGCATAATATTAATCTCCGAGAAATAGATTGTAGTAGAATGCTGGAATCGCATTATGAAAGAGATCATGTTCAAATACTTCTCAGAGAAAACAATACGAACAAGTCTCCGCGACCTAGACACTACCAAACATTACTCTATCGATACGAACGATCGCGGAAAGCCAAAAGTAGCATGTTGCAAAGGTATTCTTCTACTATGAACTACTTCCATGCCGTAGAGTCGGAGTCATCAAAGAGGAGGGTGCCATCGCAATGCTGGAATTTTTTATTGATAAAATATTTGTAAAATTTGGATGACAAGTTTTCCAGAAGACATTAGGGATACCTATGGGGATTAATTGTGCGCCACTTTAAGCAAATTTGTTTCTTATTCAGATTTAATCTCTCCAGATACGTCTTCAAATTTCTGTGGAGCGCGTACTTCAAGCGCATACCTAAGGGAGTCGCCTGCTTGTGTACTTGGTCAATCTCCTTATTCTCCATTGACACCGTTGCATCCAGGTTGGTCAGGTACTTGGTACTGTCTTAGGTTCTCATATAAGAGTTGTTGCCCTTGACAGTTCGTGACCACACGCCCTCTCGTCATATTCCTAAAAAAAATCATCGGCATGTCTAGATCCAATTTAGACCTCGGTGATTTTGATGGTAGGTCATATGATAAGCGGGTGTGAGATGTAATGTGAAGGACTGAGCACATGGTTAACCATATGCAGATTTCTTCAAGATTAGTCACATCACTTTCTATGTAGAGATTATGGTAGCCATGCATGGTATTGCATTCGAAGATCTTCATGACTGTAAATCATACCTTCTGTGAGAAAAAGATCAACAGTAGAATATCGAAGGAAAAAACAACTGGTCTATAAAAAATCAAAGTCCAGAGACATGGCCAAAACGAGAATACATTTTTGTACATAACAGCTGACGTACTTTTCGTCTTTGTTTGGACGTAATGAAGGTGTTCTGCCTTCTTCGAAGTGAGATTCCTTAACAAATGGGTTAGCATTATGGAAGGCGATGGGTACATGCCTTGGCGGTTTTAAGTCTGATTTGCCATGGTGTGTGCTTAGCCACAATACTTACCCATTAGGTGATCTGGTCGCATACCTTGTCCTCAACCAATTCATCACCATAGAAGTGACGGTGTGTGATTATTGCAAAGCTCTCGTTGTCCTCGTCGGTCATCACAATAAGCTTGTTTCCTTGCATGGCTTGGGTGATTGTCATCACTTATTTCTCCACCATTTGCACAAAATGCTTGGCAACACCTTCTAAACATAAGACGGCCTAGTCTTTGGAGTATTTCAGGACACAACAGAATCATGTTGGTCTCTAGATAGGAACAGTTGGTCGACGTGTTTCACGCCAGTACAATTTCAGTTACACTCAAATGAAGAAAAATATTTGTATCCTTGATGTCAGAGCTAATTTTCCAGTAGAACTAGTGTAAGTATAAGATGTATATGGGGCTAATAGCAAAATTACCGAACAGAGTTGTCAAGAGCCGAAGTCCATGAGACAAGAAGACAAAATAGGTGTAAACACCGGACAAATTGTCGATAATGGTCTTGACTTGGTTCAGGCATTTCAAAAGAAATGATGGGTTAAACCGGTTTTATAGCATCCCAAACCTCCCTTTCTATTGCGGTAGTGTCCGGTAGCAACCCGCGGGTAGCAACTCAACAGCAATTGCTATTGAAAGGTTGTAGACAGTTTAAAGAAATGATCATCCCAGTACTAAGTACAATGAATCAGAGTTCGGACCGAAACTTCAAATTTTTCTACAAAGGAATGATATCTATTAAACAACCTTTTTAATGATCGTATGAGACGAAATGTTTTGAAGCTTTGATAAATAAGGCAGTCGCGGAGATAATTATATCTAATGACAAAGTCTGTATAATTTGTGCTAGCTCTTGCGTATCGAATCAACTGTGAAACATACACTACGTTAGCAGGAGAAGCTGGAATATTACTGTCCATGTTAGGGAAATGGATAATTTCGAAATTAAAATCGTCCCTTTTGTCTTTAATTTTAGTACTAAATTGACAATTTTCGTCAAATTCGAGATGCAAGTCCAAAAAGGTTGTAGAGCTAGTGGTTTCCGTTGTTTCCTTTATCTCTAGTTCTGGTGGATATATTAATGAGATCCGTTTAGCAAGGGATGCGTTAATGATGGAAAGAACATCATCAATATGTCTATAAGAGAAATAAGCATCTTTTATCTTATGATCTATTACGAGTCCCTGCAGAAATTCAATCTAGTAAGAATATAAAGACAAGTCTGCTATTAGTGGAGCATTGTATGCCAACTTGCTGTTAATAAATAGCACCTCCGAATGTGACAAATATATTATCAATTAGAAAAGCAAGCATCCTTTAACCTGTTTTTCATCGTATCATACTTTCCTTTTAAATTGGTTTTTTGATAAAAATGCTTATTTATAATCTAATACAACATTTTTTTAATCGGCAAAGGCTTTTTGGATGGTACCTTTGACCCATGATTTTAGTTTATCATGAGAAAGTGTGGTATACAGTGGAAAAAATCGACTGTTTTCAGAGAATGTATTTGAGAAAATGAGCGGGATTTAAGATTTTTCAATAAATTCTTAGAATTTTTGAATATCAACATGTTATTTATGTCACTTCGGACATGAAAAGTTTTAAAGTATGCTTGATGCCTGTCTTTGAATACAGACAAAATCTTAGTTAGTTCAATAAACAATTCAGAAGTTGGGCATGACGAAGATCCCGTGATGTATCTATCCTCATATGGGTTTTTGTGTCATTTCTGGCCAATATAGATATGGCAGGTCTTGATTGTTATTTGTAGTATGGTTACAAGGAGGACATGAATGACCGGTGATTGTAAATTATTTCATCTTTGTCAAATGAGACTCTTTTGCATGAATCACTACCTGGTATATTGTAATTAATGCCTAGTTCTTTGATGAGGCCGTCGTAATATTGAGCTTTACATACAAAATCGATGTTATTAGAAGCTTTTTCTGCAGGTACAACAACATATTTGTCATGTAATGTAGAGAGGAACTTACTGACTACATGATCTTCAAAAACAGACTTAGGTCGATTGTTAACACATCTGTGTTAACACTAAACTGTGCTAACATTAAAGATCGAATGGAGCTTACCCAATCTAACAAGGACTCAAGTTTTGGTTCTTGGTCCGTTTCTCTCTAAACCCACGGCTTGGCGTAATCTTGTACAGCGTTCAAAAAGATCTTGAAATTTGGAGACTACCTTCGAATCCGTAGAAATTTATTTTCAATTATCTCAAGATCGCCGGTAATAGCATGCCCAGAAGGACTGTAAACAAAAGGAGAGGCGGAATAGTCGCATGTCAGAGGAGATTTGAGAAAATTATCAATTTGTAGGTCCTGTTATGCCTTTTGTAGTTTAAAATTCTCCTTCTATTAATGGTCTTTGTATAGCGGTAGGATACTATAGGTTTTGACTGATCTTTGAAATAAGGAGGGATTTTCGAAGTGACCTCTTCGCTATTCAAAGTGTTGTTAATGTTAATAGCATCGCATCTAATTCCTTGTTGGCAAACGGAAAATGAATGCATTTCCTGCTTTCGTTGTGAAGAGGTTCGGTCTTTACAGGTTTGAATATACGGAAGGACGCTACGTTAGCGATGATACTGCTTAGTCTGTACTCTAGGGTGAAAATATTTAGGCCTCCTTTTTCGAGTTCAAAATCTCGTAAGTTTTCAAAACGTGAGCACGGAGAGAAAACGGTGGTGTACGAACGTGATGAACACCCAAAGGTGAACGCAATTCCTAGAAAGAGGTAGTTGGCTAATAGCAAAATATTTATTTAAGTGCATCAAACAGCATATTTTTAATAATATACGTCGCAAGTGGGCATTTTCAATGATTTCAGTTCCAGTAATTGCAGTTTTTTGTGTAAGCATTTTTCTTTCATAGGGAATATGTTACAGTACAACTGATTGGAATCCAGTAGGATCCAGAATCCTCTGAGTACAAATTGGAATTCTAATTTCTACTGGGACAAATTACAATTTTAATTTGTATTGGATTTAATTCAGTACAAATTGGAATTTTAATTTCTCCTAGGAAATATTGAGATATCCTAATATATACATAGAAGGCTAACTTCAATCAATAGAAACGGTTAACGGTGGTAGAGAAGTAAAACATTTCCACTGTTTTGGTGGTAATTTGATTAAAAGATTAATTTCAAAAGACTAAGATTAATTGTCTAATTGTATAAAAGACATAGATGTTTTCTTCAAACTCTTAAACCTTTGAGCATATATCAAACTTTTGATCACTGTTTTTCATAAGTTAACTTTAAATATGGTGGAATACATTGAGGTATTTTTACAAAAAGATATTGTAATATGAATTTTTTCTAAGGATGGCAATTTAAAAATTACTTTTCTGATACTCGTCTTGTTGATTTGAGAAGTTTTTTGTTTCCCAGGGGTTGACACTAAATTTAATTTTTAGTAGACAAAAGGACTACAAGATTCCTGAATTCACTAGTCCCATGACGATTTTACCGTCCCGAAATAAATATATCTTTAAACAAATTTCTAAATTTTACTAGACCAAAGGGCTACCAATTTCCAAATTCTAGTAGTGCTTCCTCAAATTCACTAGCCTAGGGCTACAGGACTACTGTTAGAGTCGACCCCTGGGTCCCTGTTTTAAATGCAGTAGATCTTGTTACTCGACCTGAAATTTCACACATTGTCATGTTGAAAAAATCATTCATTTGAAGATGGCAGCATAACAGCCATCTTTTATACATGTAATTACTCCGGACTTTAGTTTTCCTATAGCTTTAAAACGGTTTTTCTTTAGTTATAGGGGTCTGGGTGAGTGTATTTATCACCACTGCGGTGTGAGTTCGCTCCCCACTTTGTACATTACAAAAAGGGTGCACTCGACTTACAATCGTAAGTGATAAGGTATGTCATTTACCTGCCCAAGGTCGATGGTTCTCTCCGGCTTCCTCCACCACTAAAACTGCATGACCGTCATGAAATAGCTGAAATACTACTGAACGTGTCGTTAAACCCTATATCAATCAATCAATCTTTAGTTATACAAACTATTTCCTGTCCCCACCCCTTTTCAGTTTCATGATTTTCTGGATCAAAATATGGTTTCATAGTTGTTATAGCTAGTTGTTGATGCTTTTGCCACGTTTGAAGTATACTAGTATGTTGAAAAAGGATAAGAAACAAAAATCTAAGAGTGAACCATGACAAAACAACCTACAACACAAGCTCTTACTTTTGAATGCCCATTTGGTATTTTAGCCGTAAAGTACACTATTCACTTTTTAACAGGGGCCGGTAACATACAATATTGATAGACCGGGCCCCATATATATATATATATATGTATGTAAGAAGGAGGGCCAGGTCTATCAATATCGCCTGTTACCGGCCCCTGTGGTTAAACACTAACAAGAAACAAATAATCACCTCAATACTGGACTTGAAATCATGCAATTAAAGCTTCAACTACTGGACTTGAGAACATGAAAAATATACACTCGAGACGTGTATGATTAACTTATATTATGCTGTTGCAATACCACTTTCTTTTGGGTACAGGTCAACTCGTACCCTACCAACTCGTACCTTTACCAAATTTTACAGCTCCACTCATTTTTTCATAAGTTTTTTTTCTTTTTTAGCTCACCTGGCCCAAAGGGTCAGTGTGAGCTATTACCATCACTTGGCGTCCCTCGTCCGTCCGTTAAACTCTTCACATTTTCGTCTTATCCTCTAAAACCACTGAAACAAATTCAACCAAACTTTACAGGAATGATGTATGGAAGGCCCTTTACATCCGATAAAAAACATAACTTAAGTTTAACATAGCTCGGAACCTATAGGGAAAATCACATTTCATCCTCTCCTCTGAAACGGCTGAAGCAAATATTCAACCAAACTTTACAGGAATGATATACTAAAGGTCCTTAATAAAGATTGCTCATTTTGTTCCGATCAGATAAAAAACATGGCCGCCAGTGTGGAACATAGTTTTACATTGGACCCAATGGGAAATTCACATTTTCATCCTATCCTCTGAAACCCGGCACGATAGCAACTTCAACCAAAACTTTACAGGAATGATGTACTAAAGGTCCTTAACAAAGATTGCTCATTTCGTTCCGATCCTATAAAAAAAACATGGTCGCCAGAGCAGAACTTAGGTTTAACATTGGACCCTGCCATCATTTTGCTTTGGTCGTCGGTTGCATTTTTTTTGTACCTAGAATGTCTGATCATAGTGTTGTTCTTTTACCATAGTTTTTTAAGGTGCCTCTTGTTTGCGGTAACATAGTTCTTTACAAGTAGAAACATACTCTCTCACAGTGTAGTAAAACAAATAAATGCACACATAATTACTTGTTTCTTCCAAGCATACTTAGTACCTGATGTATTAATTCTAGATAGGGTACGATTTTGAAAGGTACGAGTTGGTAGGGTACGAGGATCAATTAACTTGTATGCCAACAATCCTTGAACACAAGGATTGTCAACAATCCTTGGATAAAAATTTTATCCAAGGATTGTTGATTTTTTCAAAATTTTGTAGTTTTCAGTGAATGAAGATATATTTGAGGAATAATCATTCTTATGTTTATAAAAATGATTTTGTGAGAGAAAATAATTGATTTTATGGATAAATTGATACTTTTTGTGAGTTATATGAGATATAGCTTCCATTGTTTGTGATTGTTAGGGATTGTGACAGCTTGGGTCTTTGTATTAATAAATTAATTAATGTTTGACACTGACAGTTTTGAAGTATAATTGCAATTCCTGATGATTAAAGGTCTATCAATATAAATACAAACAGTAACTGCTGAAACAAGAGATATTTGATTTGCAGTTTTAAACACATTCTGAAGCTGCTTTCACATTAATAATAAGTGAGAATTATAAATATTAATTACTTAGCACAGTTGGCCAACACAAAGAACAGTGGGTGTTTGGTTTGGCAGACACTTCATACACACCAGCCATAACATACATGCAACTCAGTGGTTGAAAAGAGAGATGCGGCCACATTACTACCCATTATACAGAAGGTTGTACGACCAGGCAGCATCATCCACTCAGACGAATGGCGGGCTTACAGAAAGATCCAGGAGGAACTTAACATCCAACACAAGACTGTCAACCATTCGCTACACTTCGTTGACCCAGAGACAGGTACTCATACCCAAAACATCGAGTCTTACTGGGCAAAGACAAAATACAAATTCAAAGTTATGAAAGGCGTAACATCTGATGCACTTCCAATGTACCTTGATGAGAGAATGTGGAGAGACCGATGGGGGAAAACTACAGAAGAAGCATTCAATAACATATGCCAGCAGATAGCACAACAATACCCAGTCTAAATCTGAAGGATCAGTACAGCAGTCAGTAATAAACAACAGCCCTTTTAAGGGCTACTAAACCATTTCAAAAAGAATCTAAGTTGTTATTATCAGTTATGAAATTAAATTTTTTTTATCATGTCATACATGAATACATATGCTACAAGCTTCATGTACTAATTAACAAACTTCAAAGAATACCTATAAAAACACTATCCAAGCTAAGAATAATTATATAATTGTCTATATTTTCACAATTTTTCAATATAACTTCAAAATTTTTCAATATAACTTCAAAAAAAATAATAAAATCAATTATAAACATTTTATGAAATATTAAATCATCACTATATCAAAACTCATATAAAAATATATGGAACAATCCTTGGACAATCCTTGGATAGAATCCTTGGATAAAATTTTTATCCAAGGATTGTTGACAATCCTTGTGTTCAAGGATTGTTGGCATACAAGTTAATTGATCCGGGTACGAGTCGGCAAAGGTGCGAGTTGACATGTATTCTTTCTTTTAAGATTATAATACATCCATAAAGTGATGCACTCTTTCCGGGATCAAATACATCCTTTAGTTAAACCACTCACCGGAAGTGTGACTCTGACGTCAAGGATACAAATAAATTTTTTCCAATCGATCCCAGAAGTTCTCGTTTCATTTCGAAATGGCAGATAGTACTCAAAGAAATTTTGTTGAAGAGCATCTAGACGATGACAAACCACCAGGAGGGAAAGAATTTAAGGGTGCAACCCTCCAAATAGATGGGGCATCGACCCAAAATGGAGAGGAACCTGGCGTAGGGTTCGCTGGGCCAGGACAAAATTTCAACAGGAACAGACCAGGTAGTATGATGGGACGACAAAGTGTGCGTAGTACATCTAGTAAAACATCGATGAGACCAGGAGTTATAAAGACGGATCGTATGGCAGATCAGTTCTTTAGTTATAAGGTGAGACTTGCTCACAGTCTGTGGCTGAACATGCAAGTTATGAAAATACATAGAGGTAAAAGGTCTGCTCGCCTAGAATGAATGTTCTCCCAGGGTTCATTAACTCAGAGTTTGTTGGCCTGACAGGTGGGTCTGCTCTTTTTGTTGACTTATTTAGGGAAATAATGAACAATCCTACAGTTAGCTCAACGCGAACTGATTCTCTCTCTCTCTTTCAACACCAAGTATTTTCCTGGTGGAACGTTAACACTGCTAAACATAGATTTTCACTGCAAAATACTCTGTGTTTTCTTGGAGGAATCACACGGATTACCGTGTCATTTATTGCTTTGAAAACGAAAATCCTCCCATTACCGTGAATTTTATTACCTGTGTTCCTTTGATTTTTTGCCAGTAATTCACAGACGATAATTAGCTAGTCATTGACATTTCATCAATTAAGTTAAATTGTGTTTTTTCTAAAGGTAGTAATTAAAAGTAAAAAATAAACTTGTTTTTTAATTAACTTGAAAAAAAATCGGCATGAAAATCCTGGTAGATAATCTATAGACAATATGATGTAGATCCATGCCACTAGCTGTGTGCCCAGGGAATTCACATGTTTCGGAAAATAAAACTTCTTCTTGTTTTTATGAAAGAAATTGTCTGAAAATGTAGAAAATAAAGGAAACGTATAAAAAAAGATGCACTTCATGCATAAAAATTATATAAATCTATTTAATTACAGATTCTATTTTTAGACATTTATCTGGAGGTGATGCTTGATTCCCTTGAAACAGAATTTTTCAGAAAATCTTGAAAATGTTATGTATAAAAGGAATGCATAAAAGCGAACAATGTTCGTTAGAAGGACGTACCCTAAATTTTTAATTATTATAGTATTTTTTTTTTTTTTGAGGGTTCAAAGTTTTAAACGCATTTCGTTCCTGTAAAATGTTTTAATCCATAGTTGAGACAGGAATGTTTTTCAAGTGAAACAAGTGAAAACCTCATGTTTCACATGTTGGAAGAGACATTCAATTTTACGCAGCAATACTTTCTCAAATGTTTTGGCATCCGGCAGTTATAAAAATATTACTCCTTAAAATGTATTTTCAAGAAAATTTATTTGCCATTAACAGCGATGATGTTGAAATTTCTACAACTGTAACCAGTCAAGTACCTAACCTGTATGAGTTATAACAGAATAATAACATGCATGTGTTATTACAGATGTTGTTTTGAGTTATCTGCTATTTATTCCTAATTCTGTTATAACATATATGTATGTAGCAACCTAAAATATATTACCTTTTTGGTCACTTGGGAATTGCTTAGACCTTTGCGCAGAAACTAATTATTTAGCCTGGATAAATCAGTTTTCAATTAAGTTTAAAACATTTTTGATGAACCATGGTTAATCAATGAGAACAGGCTCTAAAATGATATAACTTTAGTTGTAATAACAATGCTTAGTTATTACAGGCATATGACTTAAATATTTATTAGTTTATTAGACACTTGGGAATTACTAAGAAACTTGCGCAGAACCTATTGATATGCTTTGATTTTCATACATTACTATAAATTAAAATGTAATTTGATTAGGCATTATTCTGGTCTGAGGAAAACACTTTTAAGTGATGCAGAGTAGCTGTAATAACACCCTTCTATTATTATAGGCAAACTTTTTCTGTAATAACATATGTATATTTTGCAATATTGGCAAACTATGAAAAGTCCTATGATTTTAACTCCTAGCATGCTGATAGACAATAATGGTAATAATAAAATGGTATAGATTTATAACAAAACTATGACTGCATAATGCCTATCTGAAGCATGTAACATACATATGTTATCAATTTTCCCCCTTAGTAATAACACATGCATGTTATTTTTCTGTAATAACTCATACAGGTTAGGTACTTGACTGGTAACAAATATTGACTTTGCAACATGTCAATCATTGAATTTTGACAATCGGACAGGTAATTAACATACAGAAGTTTTATTGCCCTCAACAGCAATAAAACTCGCAGTTTTGAGATTAGAGTTTGGGAGGGATTTTTGAGATTTACTATCAGTATAGGATTAAACAGGAAATTATCTATGAACATTTTGTATAAACTCCGGCACCTCACTCACAAACTGAATAAAGTCCGAAGGACTTTATGTAAAGTTTGTGAGTGAGCTGCCGGAGTTTATACAAATGTACATACATAATTTCCTAAAAATCAGTGTTTAATCCTTATAATTCCAATTTTGTACGTTTAAAACTGCATGATCCATGATAACAACGTCTTTATTTGCTGCACCATATTTATGCGGAGCGGATTAATGGGCAAACGGAAATATCGAAAAATATTTCTGTTTGCTATTCATGACGTTGACCAATGAAAATGAACGATACAATTACATTTGGAATTATCATAAATTAACCGTGTTACATCAAAATCGATGATAATAGGAAAAGAATCAATTAGCGTTGAGCTACATGTAACTGTACATGTACAGTTTGTGCTCAAAAGTATTTCCACAAGTGAAATTTTCCTGTGCATTTCTTGTTAAAAAGGTCACTATTAAAAAAATTCTATAGAATAATTCATTTCTGAACCAATTTTCATATATGTTCACCTTGCAGAGTTGGTCAACATCTTAAACTGAAGCTAGCTAAATGTTAAGTTGACAGTGAATTTTAAATTGGTGCTAGCTATAGGACCTTAATAATTTTCCATGAGGTCAGAAATA
>MJUU01050638.1:174538-190795 GCA_002080025.1 Modiolus philippinarum | reverse complement strand
TATCACTTTATTAAAAATAATTATTTGTTACATAATTGAGAGCAAAAAAGTGTTTTTGTACAAATTTTTACATTTTTTTTGCAAAAATACTTTCATCATCTACACTTATTTCACAAATTAATAATAATGGTATATAAATGGATATTCAAGTTGCAGGTTTTGTTTGCCCATCATGCAAATAAGATAAATATTGAAGTAGCATCTATATTTCATAGCCTGCATAGTATTATAACTGACCTGCATGGCTATGCCATGGTGATCATCTTGCCATCACTGTGTCAGTGGTCCGTCCATCTTAAACTTTTTATTCAAACCTCTTCTCTGAAACCGCTGGGCCAATTGGAACCATACTTGGGCACAATGGTCCTTAGGTGGCCCCTTTAGAAAAAATGTCTGGCAAGGCCATATCATATCCGAGATGGCCGCCAGCAGGGAACTCGGTTTAACATTGGACCCCATGGGAAAGCATTCAAAGATCTCTGCAACCACTGTGCCAATTAGAACCAAACTTGGTCACAATAGTCCTTCGGTGGTCCCCTTTAAGAATTTTGTCCGGCAAGTCTGCACATCATCCAAGATGGCCGCCAGCGGTGAACTTTGTCCAAAATTGGAAAATATTGTAAAAATCTTCTCCTTGGAAAATACAGGGCCAATTGGAACCAAACTTAGTCACAATGCATGGTTCTTAGGTGGCCCCTTTTAAAAAATGTGTTCAGCAAGTCCACATCATATCCAAGATGGCCGCCAGGAGGGAATGTGTTTTTAAAATTAGACCCTATAGGGAAACATATTCAAAGATCTTCTCCTCTGAAAGTACATGGCCAATTGGAATCATACATAGTCACAATGGTCCTTACTTGGTCCCCTTCATAAAATATGTCTGGCATGTCTGCATAGGATCCAAGATGGCAGTCAGCGGGGAACATTGTTTAACCTTGGACCCCATGGGAAATCATTTAAAGATCTCCTCTGAAAATACTATGCCAATAGGAACCAAAGTGAGTTACAATGATCCTTACATGGTCTTCTTCAAGAAAGGTGACAGACGGTCTACGCCCCATCAAAAAAAGCTGCCAGTGGGGAACATAGTTTAATTTGGGATCATATAACATCAGCAAACTTCAAAATGAGACCCTTAAATAGTCAATAAACAAATTTGAAAATGAGACCCTTAAACGTTGTGATTATTTTGACTTATTGTGTCAGCCATGACCCAGGTGAGCGATACAGGCTCTTGAGAGCCTCTTGTTAGGGTTGTAAATCTTGATTTTGGTTCAGTTAACATTTGCCACTTGGTTTACTTAAGCATATTAAAGAGCTATAATTAAAATAATCTCTGTCTGTTGGTTAAGCAAATAGCTCTTAAAATGAAATATTAGTATATAGAAATTTAAATTTATATATATATATATATTTTTAAATAAATGTGATGATCATTATATCAGACTTTGGGATTCTATGATAATTCAGGAATTCTTCTATAGATAATATATTTACATATGTAGTGCAGACAACCTAAATGTGTCCTGGAACACTGATGCATTTTCTTTTGCAGAATTGACCACTGGAATAATGACAGAGAGAAGATAGTATTGTTAACCGAGGGATCTGTTTTGGTTTTCAAGTATAACTTTATTCTGAACAAAATAGAAGAATGGCGTCGTTTGTTACTACACATGATTGATCACATCGCCATTGGAGACTTCAGATATCCAGAAAAAAGTCTGATGCCGTAAGTTATAGCTGAAAGAATTGTTATAGTGGTGATAATTCCCAAATGAAGAAAATTTCTTTATTATTTTCTCTCGGTCTGATCTTTATGTCTTTTCCTAACTGTTTTGTAAAAGGTACTAGTACTCCATTAAAAGTTGAAATGAATTCCTTTCATGTTTGATTTTTTGAAAACTAAAGTCTGGTGGGTTATTTTTTTTTCTAATTAATTATACTTGAGATTTTGAATATAATGTAAATAAATTTTGAAGGAAATGACCAAAATTAGCAAAGATACTAGTATGAAAATTTAGTATCTTTAAGGGACTAGAAAATGGGGACAGGAGGGTACTAAATCTAGGAATTCTTTTTATTTTGGCATTCTATATAACACAATTTAGGATCATCCTTAAATGTTTTACTCTTTCTAACAAAATTTTGTTAAAGTTCTTCAGTATAAAGCATGCATCATATATTGTGCATATACATATTTTTTTCCAGATTCTGAAATTTTTTTACATCAAGTTATTGGCATCTTTATTTTCCTTTTGTAGAGAAAGGGAGCATGGAGGTATCCAGATCCGATGGAATAAAAATGAAGAACCAAATTGGGCCATGAAATGGAATCCATTTTGTTCAACAATGCCTTACATGACATTCAGTCATCATCCTGTGCTGTACAATCCAAAGGTGTGTTCATTTTGTACAGAGTTAAGTTCTTTGTAATATAACTTTTCAGGTCATATACCTATAGATATAGGTCAAACCATTATAATTTGTTAGTTTTCAGTACTGTTGAGAGTATGGGAGCAAGGGATTCATCAACTTGTATTGTGAGAAAAAAAGGACCCTGGGCCATTTTAGGGAATTTCGATCAGTCCATCCATCAATTTGGGAAAAACTGTTGACATGCTTACTTATCACCAGCGAATCCTGGCTTGCTGTAAGGAGCTAAAATTTGTCAAGGGTGAGGGTTAAAGAGCAGATTGTAACTCTTGATAAGCATTTATATATATATATATATTTTGTTGATGTTATTATAATTACTACACATGCTACAAGAATCACTATCTTATTATACATACCAAGATAACACTGATTTATCAAGTACATTAGTTAGATAAATATCATATTGTCACTGTAGGAAATAATGATACAGTATAGAGTTGAACTTGGATTGCTTGTACTGCAATAGCTAGAACACCATGGATGTCTCCAACTCTTTTTGTAGTCCCTTTGCTCTGGTTTGAACATAATTCCATCTCGATAGCTTGAAAACCCCGCTAACTTGAAGAGCCTTTTCAGTCCCTTGGATGTTCGAGCCATCAAAGTTCTACTGTAATTACCAAGGTTGTTTTGAAGTTAACATTTTGGTACATTTCAGGTATAATATTTTTGGGGTTTTTAGCTCACCTCAAGAAGTGAGGGTTGCTTATGTGATACCCCTAGCATACACTTCCGGTTAGGAAGAATGTTTAAGGTCCATTCCTGCTTACTGACATGCCCCACATCAACCATATTGGTATGCCTGATGCATTTTGGGAAGACATCTGGAATGCATGCTTCGTATGCTGTCTCTGACCTACATTTTACGCATGAGCGACTTGGTTAGGTAGAATTCCCGCTTACTGACATGGCCCACATCAACCATACTGGTATGCATGATGCGTTTTGGGATGACAACAACAATGCATGCTTCGGATGCTGTCTCTGACCTACATTTTACGCATGAGCGACTTGGTTGGGTAGAATGGTTGAAGTCCATTCCCGCTTACTGACATGGCCCACATCAACCATATTGGTATGTATGATGCATTTTTGGATGAGGACCAGAATGCATGCTTCGGATGCTGTCTTTGACCTACATTTTAAGCATGAGCTACTTGGTTAGGTAGAATGGTTAAAGTCCATTCCCACTTACTGACATGGCCCACATCAACCATACTGGAATGTATGATGCGTTTTGGGATGACAACAACAATGCATGCTTCGGATGCTGTCTCTGACCTACATTTTACGCATGAGCGACTTGGTTAGGTAGAATGGTTAAAGTCCATTCCCGCTTACTGACATGGCCCACATCAACCATATTGGTATGTACATTGTATAATGCATTTTGGGATTAGGACTGGAATGCATGCTTCGGATGCTGTCGCTGACCTACATTTTACACATGAGTGACTTGGTTAGGTAGAATGGTTAAAGTCAATTCCCGCTTACTGACATGGCGCACATCAACCATGCTGGTATGCATGATGCGTTTTGGGATGACAACCACAATGCATGCTTGGGATGCTGTCTCTCACCTACATTTTACGCATGACTGAATCTGTTTAAAGGAATGGTTATAGTCCATTCCTGGTTATTGACATGTGCAACATGTGACAGGCTGTGGCTGCTTTCTATGTTTTTGTACTGTCAAAAAGGTGAAAACAGCTCAATTACAAACTGAAATAATTTCATTATTTTGAAGTTTGGGAGATGTAGGAAACATCGTGTAATGGAACCAACAATATATTAATGGTTGTTATAACATATATTACAATAACTGTATATTATTGTGATTACAGGAAGTTGAAACAGTAACATACAATGTGGATGAATTTTATGAACATTTAGTCCAAGCTATAAGTGAATGTTACAAGAAGAAGAGACCTGGAGAAAAGGTCACAGTTTTGGAAGGACCAATCCTGATTGAATGTTATGCCAGTTTATCGTCTTTGATCTATAACCAGAGTTCCCTAGGATTTTTCATGGACAGAAATGGTGTATGCTTCTAAGGGACTATTCATTGTTTTTTTTTTTTTTCATTCCAGAAATTAGTAATCATGACAAATATGAAGTTGCTGGACAACTTTTTATACAATTTTCCTCCATTCCTTATAGTATGTCTATAGAGATATGCTGTATTGAATGATGTTTACTGGTCATGTTTTGGTATTTCTGGCAGATTTTTGGACTTCTCTGGTTTCATTCATTTGAAAGCTTTACAAATTTTTGCCCAGTGATCTAATTTTTTTTCTTCATAATTTCATTTGATACAATTTTTAGATCATTCTGACAAAATTTTATTCAGTTGACGTTATTTTGTCACATTCATAAATGGATAAACATTGCTTATGTTAAACCTATGAAAAATTCAGAGGTGTTCAGTTTCATGCCATTTTTGGAACAGTTGTATCTCCAAAACAACATTGGTAACCTACCATTTTTTTCTGAAATTTTACAACAAAAGAATATTTATCTGGTATTTTAGTTACTTTCAAATAAGACCAGTGAACATCCTTAAATATATTTATACTACATCATCTATAACACTGATTTTAAAATAGGTTCTTTTACTGATATTTTACCCCTTCCCATTTCCTATTTTGCCCCTTCCCATTTCCTATTTTGCCCTGCTGGGGAAGAAAATATTCATGTCAAGAAGATAACCCATGATTAATCGAATTCACATTTGAAGCTTGAGTAAACAGGGCTTGAAAATGACCAAAAATGTAAAATTTTATAATTTTGTGTCTGAATGTTTAATCACAAAACGATTTGACACAATTAATACTTGATTTGCATATTTTGCAATTAACAATCCTCATAATGTATATGTGTCAATGTTAAATTTTTTCATTAAATGCTGGCATTCCATATGTAAAAATAATCACAATGATAATAGGGTCTGTAAGTCTTGTTCAATTTTGAAACTTCCAGGTGTAATATTTTTTCAACAATATATGACGTACCAAACAAAAAATTGAACGTCATAATCCAAAAACGTCATGTTTTGGTGGGACAAGTTTTCAAATTTCAATTTCATTGTGAAATCTCGATGTCACATGACGAGACTTGCAGACCCTATTTGCAATCATATTTTACATGATCCAAGTTGTATTTTTTTCAGCAGTAGCTTTTAATAATAAATAGGAGTGATATATTTATTATGATTTTATTTTAAAAATATACATCAGTACAGTATAAACAACATTTTGCGAAAATTGTCAGTTTTTATCATATTGATATATAATCAACATTGCACCTTTTATGTGTTTTTAAGAATATGTTGTTGTTCTCGAAAAAAAAGCAGCAAAATTTTATTTTTTGCAGTACAAGAAACATACCAAGTTCATCTAGCCTAACTCAGGCATAACACAATGGTTTAATGTAAAGTAGTGTAACATGTAAATGACAAAATATAGAATTGGAAAATAAGCAGGCATAACACAATGGTTTAATGTAAAGTAGTGTAACATGTAAATGACAAAATATAGAATTGGAAAATAAGCAAATTTAGAATAAAGATGAGAGAATTATGTATAGGCAACTGCTGCATATTCTTATTTAAAGGTATTGTTAGATGTTTGCTACTGAGTTGTAGAAAAAAAAATGGTGATTCTCAAAAATTTTGAAAAAAATATCAAGAAAATTGTATAAAAAGTAAAAGTAGCCATGAAATATAAAGATAGATCTTTGTGAATAAGTGAAACCCTAAAGATTGATGAGAAAAATATTGCAATAAATATTTATTGATTGATATTGAGGGTTTTACAGATTTGTCATCTGTAAAGTGTTGTTGTGATATAATTTATTTCAGTCTTGTCTCAGAGAGATTAAAATTTTTCTTCTGATTATAATGGTTTCAGGGAAAAAATTGAGAAAGTATTGTTTGTAATGTGATTTTTGTATTATATCATTTCTGAAAGGATGAAATGAATGTGCCATTTACTTTGAAAATTTGACAACCCAATTTTCATATCGTTAATTATCTCATCATAATGTATAAAACCATCAATTATGAATTATTATTAAGGTTAATGATTCTACTAGTAATTTTCAGTTGCTTTCATTAACAAACTAAATTGACTTTATTGTACATCATTGTACATAAAGTATCATGTTAGTAAGTTGTATTAGCAGAGGGTCGTCACTTACAATAGAGATGAATACAAATTTTTTGGTCTAAGGAAGAGTATATGCATCTTACAACACTTTGTTTATGTGTGTGAGTTTGTTTTTTCTTTGTATGTCAATTGCTGCAGTGATGTTTGTAAATAATCTTTCCAAAGCTCACTAACATACTTTCTAATAAAGGTCCACACCAATAAAAATGAATGCTAAAATCTTTATTTGAGGGGTAAATGTGCCCCAATAAATGAGTTGGTAATTCCAATAGTAAATTTACACATGGAAATATAGAAAGTTATGCATTTTAATTTCCTTAAGCTGTACAGTATACTCATCCTAAAAGTCATAATAACTTCATCTTTGTTTGTCAATATAAAGTTTAATTAATGTTACATAATCTTAGCATAGTATAGTATTTAGTCAGATGTAGTATAATATATAGGCATATATACTAAACTCAGCTGATGTGTTCCACTTAAACTTTTCAATGCAGAGATGATAGTTCAAAACAGTATTTAAAAATTATTTCTTTTAAATCAAAGTACATTATGGCTATAAGTAAAGAACCTGTGAAATCATATACCATATAATGATGAGCTGTATTTTTAAGGCTGACGCAGTAGGAATTATTATTAAAGTAACGTGCATGTCTTGAGAAGGTATTTATTTTTAAATCCTAGTGTTTGAAAATATCATGGACTCGCGTCTGCATGTGTCAAATTCAGACTTTTATCTACAATATTTTTTACAAGTGTTTATTTACAACATATTTTGTACATTCCTAAGTATAATATGTCGGGCTGATTTTGTCTGCAATGTAACTTGGAAAAGCTGACAAGAAAATTCTTTTTAAGATAATTCAAATTTTTAATCAGTTTGGTTACAGTACTTATTTTTCTACCCACATGTATTATGTTAATTTTGAATGAAATTGATTGAAGAGGCAAATATTTTGCAAGTAGTTGTAAATATGTTGATAATTCAGACCTATTAAACTGTAAAAAAATACTGAAAAAACAAGGCCATGGAAAATTTATTTATTTGTTTTCAGGCCCCCCCCCCCCCCAAATCCAGTTCCAGGCTTGAAAAAAAACCCTCTTTGGTCCTTTCATTTGCCATTTCAATAAAATAAAGACAAAAAATCACCTATCTCACTAAATTTTTGGTGGTATTTACATTGTTAAAGGCTGCCTCGTCAATTTTTGGGGGGAATAAAAAGATAAAAAAATCATCCCTCTCCCTCATCAGTTTCAATGAAAAATGGCCAAAGTAAGTCTGAGTAATGGTAAGATATGAATTTTCAAATGTTCTTGTATTCCGTATTCTACATCATCAATTTTGTTGTCTTCTATTGTACACTTATAACTTACACTTATTGTAACTTACAAAAATTGTTGCCTTCCCTGGAAATCTATTTTTATGAGATACATTACCAGTGAAAAAGAAATTTCTTTAAATACTACAATTGAAATAAATCTATGTCTTTTATATTGTTTGTTTATTAAATTGGTATTTGTGATTAGCCTGTTGATAGATATTGTTACATATATTGAGAAGTTTACAACTTCTTAAGTTTTTATGTAAAAATGTAAGAGTTTATACAGATTTTTACTTATTGTTGTTTGTGTATATACATGTATATTTATATGTATTTGTTTCGATATACTGTACAAGTGGTTATTTCTGTTTAATTTGTGGTTATTTTGATGTCTCGACAATTGCATTATGCAAATTATAATTGATATGAGACTTTATACAGTAATGAGAAGAAATCTCGAATATTATAGATCCTACGAAAATAAAATCAAACAAATTTGAAAGAAATCGCAAAATTAGCAACCCATCAAAAACAAAAACAAAAAAAAACACCTATACGGTATTTCTTGTTCTGTTTTTGTTATCTTTATGAAATGTCACTTTTCCTTTGTATCGGGAGAGGATTGATTATTTATAAGATTGGACAGTTTTTATCGAAATTTTGAAATTCACAGCCTTTTTACAGATTTTACAATTAAGACCTTCTATATATACGATAAGGAAATAACTAAGGTGATCCTGGTTGTGTCATGTAATAATTTTTTACATTTATGTGCAAACAATTCATAATAAAGTTTTTGATTGATTCACGTAGTGGGCATTTCTGAAATCCATAGCAAGATTGGAGAAATCTGAAGGAAGGGGTGGGGTTCATATCCTTAAATTCCATGAACTCAGTAGTGCTCAATATTTTTTACTCCTTTTTGAGTTATTTTACTTTTATTATTAGTGCTTACATTATTATCAGAAGCCCCCCCCCCCCCTTTGCCAACTAAGCTATGGATGTGTCGGCTTTAATGGTTGTGAAATTATCATAATGTACACTATCATTTCTTTTACTTATTAAAGACAAGAAAGGCAACTTATATTCAAATTGTTGGATAGATTTCAAATATTTGATTTGGCTATTAAAGTAAATGCCATGGATGCAGTGCAGAAAATAACCATATACACACATATGATATACATATTTATATAAAAAAGAATTAGTATATATGATATACATCTTTATATAAATGTTTTTACTGTGGCATTTCTGTGTAAGCTTGATAGAGAAAATGATGGAACATATTTCTTTATTTCTCATTGCAATAAGTCAACATTTTTTGAGAGATGTTTAAGTAAATCACCTTTTAGGTAGATCTATATTTGCAATTTCACATCTTTTCCTAATTTTGATTTTGTATTTTCGCTATATCTCCTGAATCCTGAGAATGTGCAGCTATCGTTTACAAGATATAAATATTGTCTTATCTCAATGTAATGTCTACTGTATTTTGTTTTGTTCATGTTTTAATGAGAGAAATCCACATTAGTTAGATGTCACATTTTTATACATACATAGATAGTGTAGATATAATATTCTAAGTAAGTAGCCACTTAGCTATAAAGAATATGCACTATTTATAAATACAATCAAATATGATTTTTGAATTGTTTTTTTTTCTGTGTTATTTTAATTGATACTTCTAAGCCATTCATACACAGCCAATTCTGTTAAAGAAAAAATATTACATACTAATTCTAAAATTAAACAAAATTTGTGTTTTGACACCTGAACAAATGATTTTGAAAAATAGAACTGTTTATCAAACTTTCTTAGTGAGTTTTATGAAAATGGAAAAGAAATATAATTTGAAATTTACAGAGGATTTTTTTTTAAAATTGATTGTCTTATACAAGGCTGTATTCCATACCCAGTGTGAAAAATATTTTAATGTCTTAGTTCAGCTCCATTTATTAGTCATTTGAAAGGTTATTTCTTTTAACATTTTCCTTTAGAAAATATACCTTAAATGAAAGCAAAATTTTCTAATGTTGTAAGTACATATATAGGCATATGTTTATTGAGGATTTAACATGCAAAGAATTCATATAGACCTTCAAGTGTTTTTGTGCTTTTATCTTGCACCATATTTGAATCCTATTTTATATTTAGGAGTATGTAGTATCAGTCTATGAAAGTCATTTTGAATGACTTTTGAAATTGGATTAAGGTTGTCCTCACAGTTGAAGTCTGACATTCCATCAGATATTTGGACTCCTCTGTCTTTTCATTTCAAAACTGACCATGAACATCCAGTTTCATGTTATATTCTAAATCATATACCTTTAAAGCATTGCGGACCAAATTTCAATACAAAGCCTTAAAAAACCTAGAAAATCGACATTTACAACAAATATTTAATTGCTTATATATCAGATTGAAGCACACATTAAACATGTTTTTTTTCTTGTTTATTTCAACCTTTTATAAAGTCATACTAATTTAGAACACTCTTATGACAATCTCATTGCCTTCATTCAAAGGTGGGAACTACCTTATAATTGAGTTTTACAACATCTCATAAATATTTGGTGTAGTCATTGTCCTTCTCAAATAAGTGTATGTTAAACAGAAATAATATATTTATTAGAAGTAATATTCAACATTTTGTTTGTATTTAGTGTTTAATTTATTTATTTTTTTCCTATTTTTTTTTTTAAAGAATTGCAATGTAGTAGAATAATTGCTTTCACTAATACACCTCTATCCTGAAACAGAGTATTAGAATTGCATTCCAGTCTTTATTGCTATAAAGAATTGTGGAATAGATCAAGAAAATATATATAAATTACCAAACAGATAAATAATTTGCAGGAATGTTTCTTGACCATAGGATGTACTAGTATAAATTAAGAATTTAAGATAGAAAACAAATTTTTATACATTCCCAGGCTAAACATGAAATTTATGGATTATAATATTCAATTGTTATACTTGTAATGTCATTTTGGCATAGTTGTTAACCATTTGGGATTGCCTGGAATTGATTCAGAAAATAATTGGCATCTTGGCATTATTGATTTTGACCTAACATTTTTAAAATAAAACTGAAATATCGAACAAATTGAACAAATTTGAATAAATTTTTTGTAAATCACAATTTTGAAATTTCAAAAGCTGAAATAGATTCACAGCAATGTACATGCTGTAGTGATGTCAAAGTTTTTTTTACATGAAATTGAAATATTCTTATTGAAGAGCATACTAGAGTATCTTACTTTTTTTGACAAGCTGCTGCTGTGCAGCTATAAAGTTGGATATTTTATTGTAATTACTTAACTTTTTGCTTTTAATCATTTATTGGATCCATAGATTGTTCAGAAACTGGTCCCTAGAGATAAATGTAAACTTATATATTTTACTGTATCTTTAATGTTAAATGGTATGTAATATATGTACAAACATGTATAAAACTACTATTTTTATTTACTACACAATAAAGATTTGGTGTGCAAGTACTGCTTTTTAGCTTGCCTGGCTAGAGCCAGGGTGAGCTTTTGCCATCACTTTTCGTCTGTCGTCCGTCCGGTGTAAACTTTTCATTCAAAGATCTTCTTATCTGAAACTACTGGGCCAATTGACACCAAACTTGGCCACAATGGTCCTTAGATGGTCCCCTGCAAAAAAGTTGTTTTTCAGATCCGTGCTATATCCAAGATGGCCGCTAGCTGGGATCATAGTTTTAACATTGGACCCTATGGGAAAAGACATTCAAAGATCTTCTCCTCAGAAACTACTGAGCCAATTGAAACCAAACTTGGCCACAATAGTCCTTAGATGGTCCCCTGCAAAAAAGCTGTTTTTCAGATCTGCGCTATAGTCAAGATGGCCGCCAGCGGGGATCATAGTTTTAACATTGGACCCTATGGGAAAATACTTAAAAAGATCTTCTCCTCAGAAACTACTGAGCCAATTAAAGCCAAACTTGGCCACAATAGTCCTTAGATGGTCCCCTGCAAAAAAGTTGTTTTTCAGATCTGCACTATATCCAAGATGGCCGCCAGCGGGGATCATAGTTTTAACATTGGACCCTATGGGAAAATACTTTCAAAGATCTTCTCCTCAGAAACTCCTGAGCCAATTAAAGCCAAACTTGGCCACAATAGTCCTTAGATGGTCCCTTACAAAAAAGTTGTTTTTCAGATCCGCGCTTTATCCAAGATGGCCACCAGCGTGGAACATATTTTTAACATTGGACCCTATGGAAAAAGACATTCAAAGATCTTCTCCTCTGAAACTACTGGGCCGATTGAAACCAAACTTGGCCACAATAGTCCTTAGATGGTCCCCTGCAAAAAAGTTGTTTTTCAGATCCGTGCTATATCCAAGATGGCCGCCAGCGGGGATCATAGTTTTAACATTGGACCCTATGGAAAAAAACTTTCAAAGATCTTCTCCTCTGAAACTACTCAGCCAATTGGATCCAAACTTGGCCAAAAGAACTGCACCCAATCCAAAATACCTGCTAGTCTGGAACATAGTTTAACTTATGGTAATATAACATCAATGTCTATTAACAAATTTGAAAATAATGCCCTTAAAACATTGGGACTATTTTAACTGCATATGTCAGCCGTGGCCCAGGTGAGCGATACAGGCTCTTGAGGGCCTCTTGTTATTTTGTGCCGAGAAAAAGGGAGACAAAGAGAAACATACAGTTGTATGATTGTAAAACGGCATTGAAAGTTTATTTACTTTTTAAGCTCACCTGACCCAAAGGGTCAGTGTGAGCTTTTGCCATATATCGGCGTCCATCGTCCGTCCATTAAACTTTTAACATTTTCATCTTCTCCTCTGAACCACTGAAGCAAATTCAACCAAACTTAAGAGAAATGATGTACAAAAGGTCCTTCACAAAGATTGCTCGTTTCATTTCGATCCATTAAAAAACATGGCCGCCAGCTCAGAACTTAGGTTTAACATTGGAGCCTATGTGAAAAATCACATTTTCATCTTCTCCTCTAAAACGACTGAAGTAAATTCAACCAAACTTTACAGGAATGATATACTATGGGCTATTCCATTTAAAATTCCCACCATGGGTGGAACACCAGCAGTGAATTATTCTGTTGGTGGTGGGTAAATTTCTATTGTATCCTAATAGTTTAATTATAACTTTTTTTTTCTCTTTGTGGGGGGTATAAAAATAAGTGGTGTTCCACCCCTGGTGGGAATTTTTACTGGAATAGCCATAAGGGTCCTCTACAAAGATTGCTCATTTCATTTCGATCCGATAAAAAACATGGCTGCCAGCTCGAAACTTGGGTTTAACATTGGAGCCTGAGGTCCGTCATCTGTCCATTAAACTTTTTACATTTTCATCTTCTCCTCTGAAGAAAATTCAACCAAACCTAATAAGAATGATGTACTAAAGGTCCTTTACAAAGATTGCTCATTTCATTTCGATCCGGTAAAAAACATGGCCACCAGCTCGGAACTTAGGTTTAACATTGGAGCCAATTGGAAAAATTTTATTTTCATCTTCTCCTCTAAAACGACTGAAGTAATTTCAACCAAACTTTACAGGAATGATGTACTAAGGGTCCTTTACAAAGATTGCTCATTTTCTTCCGATCCGCAAAAAAACATGGCCGCCAGCACAGAATATAGTTTAACATTGGACCCTTTGGGAAAATCACATTTTCATCTTTTCCTCTGAAACCCTTGAAGCATATTCAACCAAACTTGACAGGAATGATGTACTAAAGGTCCTTTACTAAGATGCAAAGTTTGTTCACATGCCTGCCAGCATGGAACATAGTTTAACATTGGACCCTATGGGAAAATCATTTTCATCTTTTCCTCTGAAACTGCTGAAGCAAATTTAACCAAACTTTACAGGAATGATGAGCTAAAGGTCCTTAACACAGATTGCTCATTATTTTCCGATCTTATAAAAACATGGCCGCCAGCATGGAACATATAACATTGGACCCTATGGGAAAATCACATTTTCATCTTCTCTGAAATGGCTGAAGCAAATTCAACCAAACTTTACAGGAATAATGTTCTTCAGGTCCTTGTTCAATTGGTTCCGATCTGATAAAAAAACATGGCTGTCAGCACGGAACAAAGTTAAACATTGGACCCTATGGTAAAAACATATTTACATCTTCTTTAAAACCTGTTTAGCAAATTCAACCAAACTTTACAGGAAAGATGTATGAAAGGCCGTTTACAAAGATTCCTCATTCCGTTCTGATCAGATGAAAAACATGGCTTCCAGCACGGAACATAGTTTAACATAGGACCCTATCGGAAAATCACATGTCATCCCCCCCCCCTGAAACGACTGTAGCTAATTTAATCCAACTTTATAGGACTGATGTACTAAAGGTCCTGAACAAAGATTGATCATTTTGTACTTATTTGACAAAAAACCTGGCGGCCAGCACAGAACATCAGAACATAGTTTAACATTGGACTTTATGGGAAAAATCATATTTTCATCATCTTCTCTGAAACTGTTGAAACAAATTATGTTGGAATGATGAGTAGAAGGTCCTTTGCAAAGTTGACTCATTTCAAAAGGACAAAAACACATGTGCTAAAAGAGAACACAGCTAGACATTAGACCCCACTGTATATATATATATATATCTTTATTCTTATAAAACAATGGTTATATACAAAGGTTACATCATTTTTTGTCATGCATGGCAGATGTATTTTGTCAAGTGAGCGATACAAGCCAAGTCTCTGAGCCTCTAGTTTATCAATTCCAAATTCATGAAAGATAAAAGTGCAAAGGAACACTTTATATGGTATAAATATATTGATAGACGGATACGAAAGAGAGCAGCTTATGGGTAAATTATTAAAATCAATACCATGACGCATTGCAAAATTGAGTCAACATAGCGATAAAAGAAATATCAAAGACAAAACAAACAGATCAGAACACAAGTGTAGTAAATCCTAATGCAAAAACTTAAAAAGATCTATCAGATGAACGGGAAAGGAAAGCATGACCTGTTCCATTGGTGGCACACACGACACATTTCAATGATGTCATTCCATTAATGAAATCTGAATTTACTGAAAGATCTCTGTTGTCATTTCTTAGAAATAATAGAACCTGTCTGATGATAACTTTTTGTGTAAAAATTGCAAAAGTTTTTAGCTTACCTGACCCAGATTCAGTTTGAGCTATTGCCATCACTTGGCGACCGTTCGCCCATCGTCTGTCGTCTGAAATCTCAACACATTTTCATTTTCTCCTAAAAAATCACTGAATCAAATTTAACCAAACTCAATAGGAATGATGTATGGAAGGTCCTTTTCAAAGACTGCTAATTTCGTTCAGATCCAACAAAAACATGACTGCCTGAGGTTTAACATTGGACAACTGTTACAAAAATCGCATTTTCATTTTTCTCCACTGAGCCACTGAAGTAAATTCAAACAAACTTTACAGAAATGATTTATGGAAGGTCCTTTACAAGGAGCGCTCATTTCATACTGGTTAAAAAATAGAATAAAGTTTAACATTTGACCTTGTTGGAAAAATAACTTTTTCATCTCCTCCTATAAAACCACTTCAGCATTTTCAACAAAACTTTACAGGAATGGTGTTTTGGAGGTCTTTTACAAAAATTGCACATTTCGTTCTGATCGGACAAAAACATGACCGCCAGTGCAGGACATAGTTCAACCTTGGACTCTGTGGGAAAATCACAGTTTTATCCTGAAACCACCCCAGGAAATGAACCAACTTTTACAGGAATGTTGTATAAATGGTCCTTTGCAAAGATAGCTCACTTCGTTCCGATCCAACCAAAAACATTACCAACGGTTTGATACTTAGGTTTAAAATTTGGAAAATCCTCATTTTCATCATGATATCTGCTCTGAAACTATTGAAGGAAATTTAACTAAACTGTATTAGAAAAATGTAAGGGAGGTCCTTCACAACGATTGCTGATTTTTAGCTCGCCGGGACGAATGTCGGGAGAGCTATTGTCATACCCCTGGCGTCGGCGTCGGTGTCGGCGTCAGCAAAACTTTAACCTGGCTTGTGGAATTGAGACCTGAATAGCTAGGATGTTGATATTTGGTATGTGACTTCCTTGTGATGAGAGCTTTCTTCTGGTACCATACTTGTAGACATTTTGACCTTGACCTTGCCCTGAGGGCAATTTTTAAAAAACTTTAACCTTGCCTCTAGAAGGTAGGCTTTTAGTGGTAGGGTGTTCATATTTGGTATGTAACTTCCTTATGATGAGAGCTTTCTTCTGGTACCATACTTGTAGACATTTTGACCTTGACCTTGCCCTGAGGGCAATTTT
>MJUU01050638.1:141563-174188 GCA_002080025.1 Modiolus philippinarum | reverse complement strand
TAAAGTAAGTGAGAACCGAACCGTCAGTCTAAAAAGAACAATCCAAGGACAATGGCAACGTCGGAAAAACAAAAAAACGAAGACATAACATGAGCATGACACAGAAAAGAAAATGAAGACACGCATATATACAAAAGTGAACAACACGGACCCAATAAAAACCATGGGTGAGATCAGGTGCACCGGTAGAGTTAGCATCTCCTGCTTCTTATAAGACACCCGCCGTGTTGAACATGTCAACTCCGGTAGTAAAGTCAAATCCGGTAGAGGAAAAACAAACTTTACTGGCAAAGAGAAAGATCTGTTGTCATCTGGGAAACAGATATCTCATAGCGGTCCACAAGATCGTGATGTCGACCGTAAAACTTCTGTAGTGATGACCTCAAGTTATGGGCAACATACCCTTGCTTAAGTAGCCTATTTGTAAGCAACCGAGCTCTATCAAGGTAGTCACTGTATCGACCACAGGCCCTTGAGTAGCGAATGAGTTGGGAGATGTAAACTCCGTATGCTGGTGCTTTTGGAATGTTGCTACAAAGAAAGGGAAAGTTGACTATTGGAAAAGTGAAGTCATCACGTTTGTCATATAGCCTAGTTTGTAGTGTACCTCTTTTGTCAATTTCAAGATGAAGGTCGAGGAACGAGGCTGATGTGGAAGTATCTGTAGTATCCTTAATTTCTAGCTCTTTTGGATAGATAAGATGAAGAAAATCACCAAAGCGAGGATTGTTTAGTGATAAAATATCATCTATATAACGGAAGCTGAAATTAAAGGACTGGGCCAGTTTTTTATCTTTATTTTGAAGAAGCCCTTGGATGAATTCAGCTTCATATGAGTGGAGAAATAGATCGGCTAAAAGACTTTGCTCTGAGGGCAATTTTTTAAAAACTTTTACTTTGCTTCTAGAATTAAGTTGTTTAGTGGTGGGGTCTTCATATTTGGTATGTGACATTCTTTTGATGAGAGCTTTCTAATGGTACCATATTTGTAGACATTTTGACCTTGACCTTGCCCTGAGGGTATTTTTTAAAGACTTAACTTTGCTTCTAGAATTAAGTTGTTTAGTGATAGGATGTTTATATTTGATATGTGACTTTCTTGTGAAGAAAGCTTTCTTTTACTTCGAATTTATTGTGCATTGAGGTTACTGGAATCCCCGGCGAGCAATGTTGTCTTCTGACAACTCTTGTTACTACTTCTGACAAAATTAATGACTGCTAGCCCTGCTAGTTGACCCTAAAAGAAATCATATTCTTACCTTGTCCTCTAACACAACCAATAGGAAAAATGAAAGGATATGGAGTGAATGTACATGTGACAAAAACGCACACGATACATAGAAAACTCCAGTTTATCAAGGACAGGGCTTTTATTCCTGTCTTCATCTTGATGTCGCCTGAGGGTCTTCAACTAGAGGTGAACAAAAACTTACATCACTGACGATTGCTCACAATTTGAACACAAATTGCTCATTTCATTCCGACCCGACAAAAACATAAACGCCAGCATTGAAGATAGTTTACCATTGTAGCCTTTTGGAAAATTATCCCTTTCATCATCTGCTCTGAAACTGTTGAAGCAAATTTAAATAAACTATTGGAATGATGTACATAGGGTCCTTTACAAAGATTTCTCATGTCAGTTGGATCTGAGAAAACCATTGGAGCCAGTGCATAACAAAGCTTAACATTAGAACTTATAAGGTAAAAACATCACTTTGAGTCATCAGCATTTGCATGGCATAGAAGCATTTTGTCAGTCGTTCGATACATGCTAAGTCTATGAGCCTTTAGTTGAATGTTTTCTTAGGATAAATACTATACTGGATTTGGCTTCCTATTTCGGTATTTTTGGTAATTAGAGCACTTCTTTTCTGACATTTTTTTTTTTATTTTGGCTTTCCATATTATTTCATTCTAATGCTGATGATGAGAGGTTACTCCTTGAAACTCGTACAGCAAAATAAATTACTCTTTATTATGCAACTTGAGGCAACAATTAAGGGTCCTTGGAAAAAAATGTTTATACTTGACATGCATAACCCTTGTAAAGAGAGTCCTTATTATTAATATATTGGAAATAATATTTTTTCAAAATAATTTAATTATCTCTACTAGGATTGCTACAACACATTTGTGATGGCAATGTTTCAAATGCATTTACTGTTACTGTTTAAAGGTTGACATTTTCTATGTCCTTCCCAGTTGGATAACCTCTTGCGTAATAACTGATACAGAGCTTTCTACATAATCTTGAACAAAAATTGCTTGAATGTTTACTATTAGTATTCCTTGAATACGTCAAGTGATGAAAACACTTCACTGATAAATTTTGAAATGCATAAATGAAAGACCGCATCGGCATTGAAAAAAAGACCTTTTAAGGTGAAAATTTTAATATGACTATAATAATATGTTAAATGCATTAATGTCGAATCTTAACAGAACTTGTGATTGGGTATTTGATATATACAATAATACAATTCCTAGTAAAATACAAAATAAAACACGGGATATTATGGTCCCAAAAACAAATTTAATTCAGAGAATGGTTTATGAGTGATTGATCGATTAGTTAGAGTTTAACGTTCTGTGAATATCGGCTATATCAGGACGAGAAAAGGTTAATCGATTGAAACAAAATGTAAGAAAAAGAAGACAGAAATAAAGATGGAAAGGAATAGATATCAGTCCCTTGTGGAAAAATTTGAAGTTTCGGTTCGAACTCGGATTCAAGATTCTTTTTTAGTGATTTCCTACAACTGTCGACGACCTTTCAATAGCATTGCGTTTTAGTTGGTACAGGACACTACCGAAATGAAAAGGGAGGCTAGGCAGGTCATAAAACCAGTTTAGCCCACCATTTTTTAAATGCCTGGGTAATTGCGGTCGACAGTCTTTCCGGTGGTTTCCACCTGATTTGTCTTTATCTCATGGACTTCGACTCTTAATCCCTGTGTTCGGTAATTTTGTTATTACCCCTATTGTGATTTGGTCAGTTTCTCGGCACTTATAAGTGGTATATCAATGGTATTTGGTACGTAGGTTCATTTTGGGTATTTCATGTCAGTCTGTCATTTTTTTATGGTCCTTGACCTCTATTTTACCCAATGTTCAGTTTTTTTGTGATTAGTTCAGTGTATCAGTAACAATGTTTTGTAGGTTAATGATATTTGGTAGTTGTTCATGGGTATTATATGACAGTCTGCAATATCGCTTTTGTAATTGATCTCAATTTTATGATCTATTGAGCATGTTTAGGATTTTATGCCCGCCTAGGATAGTAAGGGGCATATAGTGTTTTGGTCTGTCTGTACGTCCGTTCGTCCGTCTGTTTGTCTGTCCCAAGTAAGGTTGACCCTCAGATTGAGGTTTTGTTTTCTGTGAAAGATGTATGCTATTACCATGAAACTTTATATAACTACACACTAGGTTACAACTAAACAAAAATCATAATAACTAGAATACTGACAAAGTCAGAAAGGGCCCCACCCCCTTGTGTGTCCCAAAGCCTGTTTGCAGAATTTCATGAAAATCATAAAACAATTTTTGGGGAAAAACATAAATAATAAAATCTTAAGTTATTGTAAATTTAGTTTCTACTTATGGCTGCTTTGACAACTTATGTCTCATCTGTTCAGATCAAATCAAAACATTGAAAATAATATATGAAGGTCATTTCAAATTATCATACAACAAAGCTAATTCTCAAAATATGCACTTTTTCATATAAAAACTAAGTTTTTTCCAAAAATCATTTTCTGATTTTACTGAAAAAATGAAAGGGAGCTTCTTTTGGTCCAGTTCAAGTTTGAGTATCAAAATAATTAAAATCCCTGAAGGCAATCTTAAGTTATTGTACGACATAAAGCTAATTCTCAAAATATGCACTTTTTCATATAAAAACTAAGTTTTTTCCCAAAAATCATTTTCCGATTTTCCTCAAAAAGGAAAGGGAGCTTGCGTTGGTCAAGTCCAATCTTGAGTATCAAAATAATTTAAATCCCTGAAAGCAATCTTAAGCTATCGTACGACATAGAAGTAATTCTCAAAATATGCACTTTTTCATATCAAAACTAAGTTTTTTTCCCAAAAATCATTTTTTGAATTTCCTCAAAAAGGAAAGGGAGCTTCCTTTGGTCAAGTCCAACCTTGAGTATCAAAATCATAAAAATCCCTGAAGGCAATATAGAGTTATGGTACGACATAGAGCTAATTCCCTGAAGGCAATCTTGAGTTATGGTACGACATAGAGCTAATTATCAAATTATGCACTTTTTCATATAAAAACAAAGTTTTTTCTCAAAAATCATTTTCCGATTTTCCTCAAAAACGAAAGGGAGCTTCCTTTGTTCAAGTTCAACTTTGAGTAAAAAAATCATAAAAATCGGTGAGGGCAATCTTGAGTTATGGTACGACATAGAAAACGCTGACGGACAGACAGACGGACAGACAGACGGACGGACAGACTGATTACTATAGGGCGCCGCCATTTCATGGCGGGGCCCTAAAAATTTATCAATGCTAGCAACTTCATACTTCACTGAAAAGGTAAAAAAGGGGTATTATGAGGTTTACCCTTAGGCTGAAGTTTTTATCTGTGAAGGGTGTATGCTTTAATCATGAAACTTTATATAAATACACATTTATCCTTTCTACCAACTTCATGCTTCCTAATCATGGAAAAGGGAGGGTAGTATGAAGTTAGTACTTAGGTTGAAGTTTTTTTTTGTGAAGGACGTATGCTATTGTCATGAAACCTTACATAAAAAAAAAATAGAATAAAAAGATAACAGGAAACACCTACAATGGCCGAAAAACATAGCCACATGCCACAAAGTAAATAGCAACTGCACAAGAAAGAAAAAAAAACAATGAAAATACAAAACACAAACGTAAACACACGTGCGTAAACAACGATAGGAACTCGGGACAGCCGGACTTGGTACCGGCACTAGCAAAAGGCAGCGGTAGGGTTAAATCGGTTTATGGGTACCCAAACCTCCCCTTTCTCTGTCCCGTATCCCTATAGTATAATAAACATAATGAATAAAACCCATACAGGTAGACTACTAACTCCATGACCACAATCTTGAAAAGAAAAATGGGGGAACAAAACGTAATTTTGAATGATGGGTCAAGGATTGCTCGCCGCTAAACTGCCGGCTAGCTCAAAGAGCCTAGTCTGCTGGTAAAACACTGTCGCACTACGGAAGTAAAATCATATTCAAAACTCCCAATTGGTTTGGTTAAGAATCATGTATTTCAGTAGACATCGGCAGTATCTGTGAGAGGCCAGAGTACGTGTGTAAAATCCTCAGGTCACGTTAGGGTATAATTAAACAAACGCTTAATAAAAAATTTATCCTTTCTACCAACTTCATTCTTCACTGATCATGGAAAAAATGGGGAAATTATGAATTTTAACCTCAGGTTTAAGTTTCTCTTCTGTGCAGCATGTATGGTATCATCATGACACATCCATTAAATTAGATTAGGGTATAATTAAACAGATATAATAATAAAAAAATATCTATGTAACCAACTCCATGCTGTTCTAATCATGATATATAACATTGTTTAAAACAGTTGCGAGTCGGGACATTGTGTCCTTAAGCCACCTATTCTTGTTTCTCAGTAGGTCAATATCATTTTGTGTGCAAGTCGGTCTAATGTAGTACATGACAATTTTCTATGTGGATTTTATGTGCAACCTCAAGTTTATTGTCTAGTGAGCATGTTAATTTTCTCAGTATCTATCATTAAAAGTCAATGATATTTGGTATAAGCAATGAAGGGATACGGAGTTAATGCACATGAGAAAAAATCTCTACAAATACAAGGTGAAATGTAATGGAACAACGCTTTAATTGTTGGTCTACATCTTGAACTCACATTGAGGCCTTCAACAATGAGCTTTGCCTATACCTTATAGTAAGTTCAAGACGGCCCCTATCACCGGTTAATTGCTTGATTTCGAGCAACGTAGCATGTAGGTTTGTCTTGGATACTACATATGACAGCCTGCTATATGGCTTTGTTCTTGACCTCAGTTAGATGGTCTAGCGAACATATATAGTTTCGCAGTGTCTATTAGTTTCTGGTAAGTGATACTTGTAATTGAGTTGGTCTTGGATAGTATGCTATATGGCTTTGTCAGTGACCCTTATTTCAGGTCAGTTTGGTTTTTCACATCAATTTAGTGGCCAGACGGGGTCTACACTTGTTGCCACTGAAAAGGAAATAAATGGAAAGGGGCAGGAAATTTAACCTTCTGTACGACAACCACTGTGTCTGTTCTCCTTGGAGAAATATAGAAGGGTGGGGTCTTTATACTGCATGGAGCGTGGTGTTTCTCCATACAGCTTTGCTACAATGATTCGTGGTAAGACTTTTATTACCTGACTATCCTCGCAGAGACGGAGCATTCCCCTATCCACTAACTTTGGACGCGCCCGGCACCTCTGTAGCCATATCTCTTTAGCAATATCGCACATATCAACATTTTCAATAAAAGAAACTGACCTACTTATATTTTTGATTTTCCGTTTGTATTTTTTACGCAGATAAGTATACTTGTTATTACTCCCCTTTGGGTCGTTGTCTCTTTGACACATTCCCCGTTTTCCTTCTTTTTCCTATTTGTAGTGTTGTTGGTAGCAAACACAACCTTAGTGGGATGAAAACAGAGGTTTAATTATGACAATATGATTTAACCGAATGTTATTTATACAGGGTTACATCGGATACCTAAAAACAATCTAGTATTCTCAAATTATAAGTGGATATATATATGGGTTGTAGCCAAAAATCAGCAAAACTTTTAATCGTTGCAAAAGAATATTATTACTCAATCAATATTAGTCGTTAAATAGTCGTTAAATAGTCAGTTCATTGCTAAAAATTAGTCAACTTCTGTTCAACGAAAGTGTATTCAAAATTACCGTACACATTCAGTAAAACTATATTATGGACAATAATTAAAGAATTTAAATAAGGTACAGATTGATAATAATACAATCAATGGCCTTTCACAAAAGCACTCAGTTCAATAAGCAAGGAAATCCAATGCAACTTGATATATACTCAGTGATAACTACAAAATTGTTGAACAGTTTTTGTCTCGCCTGCGACGAAAGTCGCTGAAAGCGAGACATAGGTATAGCAATCCGGCGGCGGCGACGGCGGCGGCGGCGTAAACTTTTTTCTAAAACCTTCATAACTTTTCAAGGGTAATACATACAAACATCATCTTTGGTCCACAGCACCACCAAGTGATGACCTTTCCAGCAGCATTTATTTTGGATGACCTTGATCTTGTTTTCATGGTTCAATAAGCACATAAACATTGCGACATAGTTTCACATTCAAGTCCTTTTCTCAGGAACTATAATACCTAGATTGGTCATATTTGGTCTATAGTGAGATCTATATGGGAACACGGCAGTCTGACACCTGTCGTGTTGCCTTGACCTCAATTGCATGGTTCAGTGAACTTAGAAAATCTGCGACATAGTTTCACATTAAAGTCCTTTTCTCAGTAAGTGTTACACCTAGACCCGTCATATTTTGTTTGTAGGGAGATCTATATGGGTACACGCCAGTCTGACACCTATCATGTTTATTTGACCTCAGTTTCATGGTTCAGAGACTTTGTTAAATTTTTACATTCAAGTCTATTTCTCAGCAACTGTAGCCTTTAGACTCACAATATTTGTCCTATAGCAACATTTATTTGGGTATATGCCTGTCTGACATTTGTCATGTGACCTTGACCTCAATTTCACGGTCTAGTGGCCACGTTAAGTTTTTCTGCTTAAGTCCATTTCTCAATAACTAGAAGTGGTAGGTTGATAATATTTGGTATGTAGGTTGGTCTTGAGTAGTACATGTCAGTCTGGCAGGTGACTTTTTTCCTTGACCTCAATTTCACAGTCTAGTGAGCATGTTCACTTTTTCTTATTAGTTCATTTAGTTTCACATCAATTTAGAGTCCAGCAGGGACAAGAGAGACATCTTTTAGGGTCATCACTTGTTAATAAACATACAAGGAAACTTTGCTGATTCTATAAGGTGGTAAGTGCACGCACCATCAGGTTTTGCACAAAGTTGCATCTAAAGGGTGGCTCACAGCCTCCAAAAATGATGTTTATCTGACATGATGAATGAAAGGATATGGAGTAAATGCACATGGGACAAAATGTCTACAGATATATGGTAAAAACAAGTAAAGGAACAACACTTTTACAGCTGTTCTTCATCTTGAAGTCAACATCAGGCCTTCAACAATGAGCAATGCTCATACGCCATAGTAAGTTCAAGACGGCCTCTAGCACCGGTTTGAGCAGAATTATTTGCTAATTGTCGAACAACGCTACATCCATGTTTGTTCACGTCATTGATGCGGCATTGTCAACAAACATAAACTAAAATAGCAAAGCCTCTTACCATCACTGTCATCCGTTGCCAGACAAAAGCACCAGTGTCTTAAGTTAGTTGACGATTACAACATAGAGACATACACAGGGCACTCATCAAGTCGATTGTAAGAAAACTTGGCATTAACAAAAAGTGAGATGTGGGCACTTAAGACAGGTTGTTACAAAAACAATTCGAAATTACAAAAAAATAAATGCCAAAATTTGAAAGTATATCCATATGAGAAATTCTCTCACGAACAAGTACACCTTACCCGAAATAAGTAGAGAGCATACATCTCTCTCACGGTAATATATGTTTCGCTTGAATGACTTACATTCAAGTTTTCAGAAGATATGTCACTGTACATGGCAGGAATGTCAAACTTTGGATATGCATGCACCTCTGATCTTACCTCAACATCCAAGGCAAAACTGGTCCTCATGACTTACATTTTCTGCTCGATCGACGTAATAGAAACTGAAATACTGAAGTTGCATATTAAACGGTAATGCTGTACACGTGTGTTAAGGAGTAACCTCTCATCAGCAGCATTAGAATAAAAAATATGGGAAACGAAAATCCAAAGGTAGTCTAATAAGAAATACTCCTTACAAAAAATATCGAAATACTGACAGTTAGTAGTTTATAAAATATTGGTTTGTATTGATATTTCAATATCAATTGTTCGTAGATAAGGTAATATTTAAAACGCAGCAAACGTTTTTTTCAAAATTATTTATTACAAAATATAAAATTTATAACAAATATATTAAGTATACAAAAATGCATAAGGTTCACCATAAATAGCATTTCTTCTCTGGATTCATGTAGCTACCACTTTTACACCCAAAGGCCTCCGAAAAATCTTTTGAGTTCTGAAGTGTTCCTATCACTCTGTAAAATAAAAAAAAATAAATTCATACTACAAGCATGGCAGGTTAATGCGTCAATAACATTGTGTATTTATATTATTATTAAAAACTTCACTGCATTAAAGATACAAAGGTCACAATACAGTTATGTTGTTTTAAAGCACTTAAAATAAGAAGTGAAACAATGAATAATCTGCTTTCTTGGTATTTTAGCCCTCGTTAGCATTTGTGCTAAAATAATCACGATTATTCTGGAAACCCATGTTTAAACTAAAATAGAGAATAGCTTGCATGAACTTTCTTTTTCTTCACATTGTTGTACAAAAATCAAGAGATCAATACTATTGCATGCAGTTTGGTTTTGATTTAAAAGTCTATCAAAATGCTACATATTAAGTGTTATAAATAGTTAGATAACAGAGGCATGAATTTCTATGAATTAAAGTACCTAAAACGTCCTGGACTGTGTACACCAGTTAGTACCCGGTTGATAGCATCTTCCTTTCTCATATTAGAACACCAAACCTATTTTATAAATAATTACTTATATATAGATAAACTTACTTGCTTTAAAGATCAGAGTGTAATAGTTGCAGATTTTCTAAGTTTTTTTAAGAAGTTATGCAAATATCGCTGAAACTATCATCAGTATAATATCTATTGATATTTTTTTTATTATATTGAAACACGCCTATTTCTGAAATTCCGATAGAAAGCAGACGACCTTTTTACTTAGCCAAATACAACCGTATTTAATATTTCCATGAATTCCTGACATAGTATTCTGATTACAAGTTACATCAGAGATGATAATCTAACTATTTCCTTCAATAGTGTCGTAAGATGTATGAAAGATATACATACACAATTGCCTTGCTTTAGCAGAACATATGGTTCCTTCTTAATAAAATTTCAATGGATACTAATCACCATAGCCTATATTTGATCAGAAAGACGAGTTGCATTTTAAATATTCCACATAACCTTGGACGTAATAGTCTTGGAAATGTCGTTTCCTACTGCCAGACTTACTAAGCTTTCTTTCTAAATCCATGGCATTAGTCTTATAGATATATTCCCTTTTATTATCCCTTTTACAGTTGACATGATAATTCGCTTTTAGTTGAGCAAAATTTTTCAAAGTCAGTTATTCACTATACACCTCATATTATGAATACAGTAGGAAATAATGACAATCACATACTTTGTACTTAATTGTTTGTATATCTCACCTGCGCAAAACTTATGAAAAATATCTGATCATGGCTGTATTTCAGCCCTGGCAGACTCTTTTCCTTTCCATTGGACGACACCCATCTTTTATAAGCCTACATACAAATATTTATATATTATGATGTACAAAGATAGACTGATCATACCGTTTGTATAATACTGTTAATGTAGTGTGTTGGTAATCTACAAGACCCAGGACTACTCAGCAATATCATTTGTTTGGTCAATGAGTCATTATCATAGATTCTGTAAGAATGTTGTATAGTACACAACACAAGACAAAATCTTGCCACATAATTTTCTAAAACAAGTACCCTTGCCAAAATTAATGCAGCTGTACATGGTCAACAGTCACACGGGTAGTACATATCGACATATTAAACATGGTATAAAAAGGGAAACTTATCATAAAATTCATTTACTACTAATTAAAATCCAGATAAACTGTGACAGCCCTTAGTTTCCATAGTACAATGATTCTTTAAAATCAAAATACTGTACTGTCTTCATATGCTCCTGGAGTCCTGAGCTCAGATGATATAAGATTATCGTTTTAATGAAGTAAAGAGTAACTTGGTGAATGTATTTTTTATAAATAAAATTTGCTACGTAGGTAGGGAAAAAATTCGCTGAGCTTAGACATTTTACACATTCTGTATTGACAAGAGTAGAAGACCATAATACGCGTTCAAAACTTATTTGTGTTGATGTAGGTATGGATTTCCATCTCTGTATTTTCATCTCTGTATTTTCAATAAGTTACTTCCTTTAATGGTCGTTTTTAATAACTAAATACCAAAGCTAGCTGTGAATCTATTTTCTGCATATGCGCATCCCGATAACTTATGTCTTTTCAGTGCAGATAAAATCTAAACGTTTGGAAGACCATAAATTCAAAGACGTTAACAAACTGAGAGAGAACAATACCCAATATGACCTAGATGGAAAGCCAAAATCATCTAAGGACAGAGCTTTGCAAGAGGGAGATACTCCTTAGTTTTCAACAAAAGTTACAAAAATTTAGATATTGCAAGGTTCGAAATAGAATCAGCTTTCGGGTCAGCGCCGAAGTACGGACTACTGGGCTGGTGAATACCCTCGGGGACTGACAGTCCACCAGCAGAGGCATCGACCCAGTGGTAACAAATAACTAAATACCGAAGCTACTGTGCACTTTTTTTTGTATATGCGCATCTCGATAAGTTATGTCTCTTTAGTGCATTGATTTGATCCTGGAGAGGATTTTTTCCTTTCTAACATCTGAAATATAAAAAAAAACATGGGGCACACGGAGCCTGGTTTTGAGGGCGATTACGATAATATACTTATCAATTTGATGCCGCCTTACCCTGAAGCTTTCTTTTAACCCTCCATTATCAGCAATGTTTTCTCCTAGTGTATTGATTCCATTAACCTGCAATGTAATACGCGACTTTTGAGTCGTGATCACTCTGGAAGAAAATCTATTATTATAAGGAGAAATCAATACATCAATACCTTGAGAGGGAATCACTTATTAATGAACACTGTTGAGCCAAGGGTGATTTATATTTAATCGATTTGTAGCGCTTCAGGTTTTTTTGTCAATCAAAATTTTGTTAAAGAATTGTCATATAGTAAAAATAAAAGATGCACTTCAATTTCATAAATAGTTTGTTTTATGGTATATATTTATTTCAATAGGTTTAGAAATCCAGTCTTCCTTCTGACTGGTATCCGAGGCGACCGTTTCCGCCTTCAATTACACGAGAGTTCCTAACCCATAGCAAGACGTAATGTCCCGTAATGCTTTTGAAGTAGCTCCGTTTCAGTTAGTACGGCTGTTTCTTATGATTTTGCCTTACTTATATTTTCCTTTGCATGGAGCTATCCTGTTCGTATGTCATTTAGTATTAGGATAATTAATAAACCAGCCATGACCTTTTTTAAATACCATGAATGGTTCAGATCATGCTCACCCTTCTGGGGCACCCCATGATACAATTTGGCTTTTGTGATAATATGCCACACGCGGAATATGCACTGCAATTACTATATATTTGACATTTAACTTATGTGATTTTTTATTTATATACCTTTGATATACATTTGCAAGTGTAAAGCGGGATTTATTTACAATTTGTTTAAAAAACATACCCAAATTTATATATTTCATGCAAAAAAACCATACCCGAATTTTTGGCACACCCCCGTATACCAAAATAACGGAAGTCCCCCCCCCCCCCCCCGGGTGTTATAGAATGAATATGACCTTATGGCTAGTTACATGCATATTGAAACGATTACTGCAGTAAAATAACATATGATATGGACATAAGATGTAGAACTACAATAAAAGCATTATTCCATTGCTTGTGTTTGTCATGTATTTGTAGACACTTTATCTCATGTGCATTTAATCCATATCATTTCATTGTAACAAAGTGGACATATACAAAAATAGGACAATAAAAATAAAAGAACAATACATGAAATGCATGAAAAGTAGCACTTTAGTAAGAATCCGAATAGATACGTGTGAATATCTTCATGATATATAACTATGGCCATATACGTTATTGTTTATTACAAGGTTACAGATAAAGTTTGTTCTATACATACATTTAGTCCATCTGCCTCCGGAACGGAGAAATTTCCGTACTGATACATTAGACAGTGGGTCTGTGCCTGAAATTTTTTTATAACTTCGTCAGACCACCACTGAACTAGATTTCCATCTTTGTCGTACTGTCGCCCTTGAAACAAAAAAAAATTCGATACTAAAGCAAATTGGCAAAGTACTGGGGTTCAATTCGTATTGTGCACTCCGGTTGGCATGATGGAGTTCCCAGAAAAGCTGCCATTTTGTTTTTAATTTTGAATTTTTTTTTATGAATAAAACGAAAAATCTTGATGGAAATATAAGAAAATTGTGTAAAAGAAAGCAATTTGGAAATGTGAAATGAGAAATAAGGGACACCGAACATATTTTCGAAAAATCATGAGAATGTGATTTTCCCTCGTTATTCCTTTATAAGCATCTCTCCTTGATAAAATATAAAATTTGATACGATTTCCATTTTCATGTGTTTCTTGAGAGCATTTTAATGGTATGTCAGAATATACGTTTTATGTCTTCAAATTTTCAACACAAAAGTAAGCAACTAAATCATTTGAATTATTTTATAACCATAACACGCGTTTAAATATTTAGAATTAAATGAATTAATGCAAAGGATTCCAGGTTGACTCAATTGTGTAGTTTCCAAAATATTAAAACTACAAACCTCTATCATCAAATCCATGTGTAAGTTCATGGCCAATAACTACTCCTATCCCACCGTAGTTCATCGATCTACAAATCATATCAAGTAATTAACGATTTTATCTTTTAATATGCATCCCATAATATAATGTTTTAATGCTGATCATATATTTCCTACATAATATTTTTTGTAGCATATGTGATATAATTTGTACAGAGCAATTCTCCTTTGATTTTTGCATTTGAATAAAACAACTGCAAACTGATTCCCTGACTTTGGGGTTAGCACAAGTAATTAAATATACCATCAAGTTCGACAAGACTTTCAACCGTAAAATTGATAAGATTCTAAAACATGCACAAAATATAGTGATATTTTTCGACAGTTTACATGATCATTTTCCAAAAAAAGACGTACTAAACAATCACAAATCAGTATTGTCTTACTTTGGCATCAATTTGAGTGAAGAGAACAACAACCTGCCTTGTATCTACTGGGTACCTAAATTACATAAATGCCCTTACAAACAGAAATACATTGTTGGGTCTGCCAAATGCACAAAAAAATCCCTTTCTAAGCTCCGAACTTCATTACTTACTGCAGTCAAAGATGGCCCTTAGATATATAATGATAAAGTATACTCAACAAGTGGCGTGAATCAGATGTGGATTCTCAAAAACTCGAAATAGTTATTAGAATATCTATCTTCAACTGAACTCCACCACTGCAACATTATCAAAACATTTGATTTTTGTACTCTCTATACTACTCTTCCACACGATAAGCTAAAGTCAGTAATCCGGGATTTAATACATCAGTCTTTCTGTACTATAAAGGTGAAAGAAGATATTCATATTTAGTGATAGGTAAAGATTGGGCCTGTTACTCCTTGAAACACGTGTACAGCCGAGCGAAATTTACTGTTCATTATGCACCTTCGGTATTTCAGTATTTGAAACCATTGGGCCGATGCCATTGCTGGTGGAGCCCAGTAGTCAAATACCTTGCGTTTTATAGAAATTAACAGTTTGTCAAAATTCTAACCCCTTAAAAATACTGAGGCTTTATTCCGTGTATGGCACTTGGTGTATGCCCTTTGTACTGGATTTGGCCTCCTATTTCGATATTTTTTGGTAATGAGTACTTATTTTATTACTACCTTTGGATTATGGCTTTCCATTTTATTTGATTCTAATGCTGCTGATGAGAAGTTACTCCTTGAAACACGTGTACAGCATAACGAAATTTACTGTTCATTATGCAACTTCGGTATTTTAGTATTTTGTTAAACTTCACACTGATTCACACAAAAAGCATACAGAGGAGGATGTCATCGCAATGCTGGAATTCTTGATTGATAACATATTTGTAGAATTTGGAGGACAAGTTTTCCAGCAGACAATAAGGATACTTATGGGGACTAATTGTGCGCCACTTTTAAAAGATTTGTTTCTTTATTCGTATGAAGCCAGATTCATACAAGGGCTAGTTCAGAAAAAAGACGGTAGGCTAGCCAAGTCCTTTAATTTAAGTTCCTGTTATATAAATGATGTTCTTGTATTGAACAATTCATACTTTAAGGATAACCTTCATCTTATATACCCAAATTAACTCGAAATTAAAGAGACCACTGATACACCATCATCAGCGTCATACCTGGACTTATACCTTTACATGGACAACTCTGGAAGTCTGAAAACAAAACTTTACGACAAGTGTGATGATTTCGACTTCCCAATGGTGAACTTCCCGTTTTTGAGCAGTAATATTCCCACATCTCCGGCATATGGCGTGTACATTTTACAACTCATTCGCTATTGTCGTGCCTGTAGTTTGTACAACGATTTTGTCAACAGAGCGAAATTACTGTCTCACAAATTTATACATCAAGGGTATGTTCAGTTACTGTTGCAATTGTTGCAGAAGTTTAACGGTCGTCACCACGATTTGACAGACTGTTACAATGTTTCTATTTCACAAATGAGAATAGATATCTTTAGGTAGATAAAGGGTTTATTACCGGACTGCCTTATACCGGTTGTGATAAAACTGGACTTTCCACTGGCAGTGTGACGGGTGTCACGCGTGGAGCAGATCATGCTTACCCTTCCGGAGCCCCTGATGATACCTCAGTGTTTTCGGTTGTCCACTGCTAGTGCTTTAGTTATGTGGCGTTCTTGTTCATTTTGTTTATTTGCTTTGTCTATGTCATACTGTCTCAGTTGATGTTGGATATGAATTGCCGTGATTTTAGATTTATGATTTTAGAATTCCTCCTTTCCTCGTTCTTGCTTCGGTATTCGTTTACCGATGTATTTCCACAGTTAATGGCAGGTCAAGGAGCATAAAACGCGATCAAGTAAGAAGCAGTCAAACGTGATATGAACATGCTAATAATACTTTTTTGGACGTATACTTTCATCAGGAATATGTAACAAAACGATTTTATTAACCTAAAAATTGCCTTTTTAGATAATCCAACGGTCAGTGGCCTTAGTTCATGATATCAATCTCTGGTAACTACCTTGGATTGGACATGATTAGCTAAATAACGAATTATTATTTTCTGCCGATTAATTTAGGCCTGTCTCTTCAGTGCAGATGAAAAAATTGCAAAAATAATTCAAAATGATATATCAGGGATGAGAGAGAAAAAAAGCCAATACGATCTAAATAGAAAGACAAAATCAGCCAAGGACGAAGTGGAATATACCTCTTTGTTTCAAACAGATTTTTAAAACTGATTATCAGAACTGTATGTTTTGTTTTGAAGTGACGAGGAAATACGGACTATTGCAAATAAGTTTGGTTCAGGTTGGTATAGAGGCTTCAAACCAATACTGTTGTATTCAAATATTTATAAATAAATATAAAAAAATCCGCTCGAAAAAAATTCAGGATAATTTTTTGAATTTAATGTTCATCAATTTTTCAAAAATAAAGCAGATCTTACTTCGATCGACCTTTGCTGTAGAATGGCGGTTGTAAAATACCTGCCGGGAACACTGAAATAAACAATATAAAATTAAAAAATCTATTAAACTTGTTTATCGCTAATTTGCGCAATTTTCAATTGTTTCCGAGCGACGATAATTCTATTATCACTGCACTGCACTGATATGAACATATTATCGTCAATCTCTGTGGAACGTTAGCAACAGTGTATTAATATGACGTCGCGTGACATTTCGTGACAGAAATAATCCCGAGAAAGAAAGCGCTATATTCAACCAAAAGTAATAGTTAAACTAAATTAAATGTTTCATTGGAAAGGGGAATGTATATCCGGTATTTTTCAATAACAGAATTAGCGATAAAAATACTATTAGTAATTTGTTTTGCTCGGATGGATTTCTCAGCTCGCATTGCATCTCGTGCTGTCGCACTCGATGCAATACAAGCAGAGAATTCCATTCTCGCAAAACAAATTACTAAAAGTATATACTTAATAAAGAAATAATGACCTGCAAAGAAATAGATGCAGCGTTGTTCGACATATAGCGATGAATTTCTCTCAAACCGAAGCTGGTTCCGTCTTTAACTTACTATGATGCATTTGCAAGGCCTCATGGTGAATTCAAGATAAAGAACAACAATAATTACGTTGTTCAATTACTTGGTTCATGTGTTTGTAGAAACTTTTTTCTCATGTGCATTAACTCTAAAGATCCGTATCCTTAACGCTGGTTGATCAGTACAAGTCAACACGTAGATTTCGATTGATTGAGTCTCACATGGACTTGTTTTAGGATAAATGCTTAATATTTTACAAAATATGACGTTAATCAATTTGTTAGTATCGTCAGGTCAAAACCAGGCAAACCGAAGCTATTTTTTGGACAATTTATAGAACAATTTATATTACTCGTAAAGACTATACCCTGGTTTCAGAAATCATTTATATCATTTTAAAGCTATTTCGATTTTAATGAAATATTCAATTGATAGACACGTGGTTTTTCGAAAAAGAAGTAAGACAAACAATATTTTTTCAAACACATAATGAAATAAAACATGCAAAGAAATTGTTTACTCATCAAAAGATTCTGAATTGAAATACATACATGATATATGACTTTATATATGAAATAAACATACCAGAAAAGACATGGGTGTAGCGTTGCTCGACAATTAGCACAGAATTCCGCTCAAACCGGTGCTAGGGGCCGTTTTGTACTTACTATGATGTTTGAGCAAAACTCATTGTTGAAGGCCTCATGGTGACTTCAAAATGAAGAACAACAATAAAAGCATTGTTCCTTTGCTTATTTTTACCATGTATTGACAGAGACTTTGTCTCATGTGCATTTACTCCATATCCTTTCATTCACCATACACCAAAATATAACAAATTTGTTTCATTGCTTTGTTCAGATTCTTTTTTTTGTTTTGTGTAACCATGCGATTAGATCATATCAAATAGATTTGATTATGTCATTTTTTGAGAAATCATTCAATAATTTTATCAAGGATATCATTGAGCATACGTTATTGAACTGAGTGTTCTGTATCATTTGAACCATCTTAAACCACAAAAAGTAATGTTGAAATAGTTGTAAGAAATATGTAATATAAGGGATAACTTCATAAATGTTGATTTACATATATTGAAATACAAAATAATCTATCTATCTCAACTGACTTATAATCGATATCTGTTGACGGTAGATTCCTGTACATTTTGCATTGTGCTGAATATCAAAACCAAAGCATTATTTTAAGTGACTACCCCAATTTAAAGATTTAGCGTTCATTAATTTTTTTGTTTATATTTTGTTTTATCTTTCTCATGATGTCCAATAATTTGTGGCCGTGTGTGTGGAATGGTCGTATTTTTTAGATTCTATTACGTCATATCACTTCCGGTCTTAAATGAGAGAGTGCCGCGTGGGTACAATCGTCTGCTTGCGTCTTTCAGGCGGTTCGGATGTGATTCGAACATTGTACAATCGTACATGGCAAGCTTGTCTTTTTATAGACACTTTGTTTAAGTCAACGAGGTTGGCTTACATATAATTTATTTTAGTCAGCGTGTTGACTTCATTGATGATAATAAATTAAATCTAAGTAACGAAGTAACTTTTTGTTTATTTTTACGACATTTTTGCGACATTGGTCGAAAAGTTGACTCTGCCGTAAACCGGCTTGAGTAGCCATTTTGTAAGCATGGCAGAGAAAATGGTCTCGAGGAGATCTGCTGAAATGCATAAAGGCGAAGATGATTTATTATTGGAGGACGATGACTCGTCGAAACGGGGCAAAAACGATACTAGTAAAAGTGACAAAAAGTCCGAGACAAGGGAGGACTCACAAGGAAAATCTAAAACCCATGCCAGTAGTGCTGGGAAACGTATTTTTTTCCGAGGAAAGGCTTTAGTTTCCTCTAAAAATGTAAATGCCCCAGGGCTGTCTACTTCTACTGATTGTCTTTCTCAGAATGATGCTATAATGGCATTGTTGGCCAACATACAGTCTATTCAATCAGTACAAAATGCTAATATTGACACTTTAAAAAGTAAAATGAATGACCGAGAGGGGTACTATTACGAAGATGAAAATGATGATGAATATCATGATGAGTATAATCTTCAAGATAATGAGTCTGTTGCAAATGACAATGTCAATAACAATTCTAGTAATGATAAACGTAAAGCTGACGATGAGAACACCTCGGTAACAAGTAGGTTTACATCCATGTCAAAAAGGTTAAAAATCAAAGAAATTTGTTCAGATAAGATTGATCAGACTTTGGCTGAGAATATTTCTGATTTATTCCGAAATGGAATGGACGAAAAGCAGTATAACAATATCACAAAAGTTGAGACAAATGGCGGGCCAGAGAACTGTGATGGCTTGACCGTGGTTAGAACGAATCAGTTGGTTTGGAACCGTATAGGTCCTACAACCCAGCAAAATGATAAAAAAATCCAAAATATAGAAAGGTCTGTGTTCAAAGCTTCTATTATTTTGGCTCAGGTCGTAAATGATATGGCGACAAAGGAGTCTGATGGTGTTAAAGAATTTTCACCTTTCATAGATTCACTCAATGGCGTATTAGCCCTTCTAAGTCATAGTAATCGGCTGATAAATATTACTAGAAGAGATCTGATCAGGCCATAGTTATGGTATGAATACACACATCTGTGTGCACACTCTTTGCCATACACAAGCTACCTATTTGGAGACGACGTTTCTAAAGAAGTCAAAGAGATTGAAACACTCAATAAATTGGGTGGTCGAATCAGCGGAGGTCGAGGTTCTGGTGGCGGCAGATGTCGTTACCGGGGAGGTCGTAGTCGAGGTGGTAGAGGTAGAGGCCAAGGTCGAGGTAGATGTGGTTCTGCCAATGTTTCTAGACCCGAAAGACAAGACAGGTCAGAACGTGGTCATGGAGGTAGGGACAGGTTTTCTGGATAAAAAAACCTGGTCCGCAGGGGCAGTGCCGGGAACTAGAAAAACAGCCCACTTTAAATGAGGTCAGAACAAGTTTTCAGCAGGCAGATTGAAATATTTTATCTCTCATTGGGAAGCATTAACCTCAGATCTACAGGTGCTAGACATTGTAAAACATTGTCATTTAGAGTTTATAGATGGTATTAATCCATGTCAAAATTCTTATCAAGAACGTATACAACTCAATGCGTCAGAAAAATTAGCTATAGACAACGAAATTAGAAATATGATAAAAATTGATGTTATAAAAGAAACATTTGAGAAAAAAAATTTATACTACTCACCAATTTTTGTCCGACCTAAGACAAATGGTGAGTTAAGAGTGATTTTAAATCTTAAAACATTGAACGAGTATATTGTGTACCATCATTTTAAAATGGATTCATTTGAAAAGGCACTTTTATTGATAAAGAAAAATACATGGATGGCATCTGTGGATTTGCGACATGCTTATTATAGTGTGCCTATAGCCGAAGAGCACCAAAAGTTTTTTATGCTTTAAATGGGGAGATAAAATATTTACTTATAATTGTTTAGCTTTTGGGTTGGCATCTGCTCCGCGATTATTCACAAAGCTTATGAAGCCAGATTATTCAAAGTTGAGAAGTTTAGGTTATGTCAATATTGGATATATAGACGATAGTTTACTGTGTGGAGATACAGTAGATGAGTGTAAAGAAAATGTTCATTTTATAGCAAAATTAGGTTTTAAAGTAAAAAAAGAAAAGTCGGTACTTGAACCGTCGAAGGAGATTACTTTTTTAGGTAATATTATAAATTCAGAAAGAAATGATAGTCACTTTGTCAGAAGAAAAAGGAAACTCATCAAAAAAGAATGTTACACTCTAAGTAATAAACAAAGGGCTGCAATTTGAGAAGTTGCTAGAGTGATTGGCTTGGTAGTATCAAGTTTTTCTGCTGTTGATTTCAGTAAGCTTTACTATAGAAATTTAGAAAGAGAAAAAAAATTAAAGCTTTAAAATTTGAAAAAGGAATTTTGATGCTATGATGGCAATCACTGTAGACATGAAATCAGATTTAGCTTGGTGGATCGAAAACATTTGTTCTCCATTTACATGTAGAAAAATATCATATGGTACATCAAATATAATAATGCAGACAGATGCGTCTCTGCTTTGCTGGGGATGTGTTTTAGAAAACCAGAAAATTGGAGGTCGCTGGTAAGAAAAATGAAAAACAAAATCACATTAATTATTTAGAAATGTTAGCCACTTTATTTGGATTTCTCTAAAATCTGTCCAACAGAAGATCATGAATAAGCATGTTAAAGTGCTAATATACAGTACAACAGCTGTGTCATATCTGAATTATTTTGGTGGTTTTAAATCCAAAGACTGTAATACTTTGGCTAGGCATATTTGGTTTTGGTGTAAGAAAACCATATTTGGTTATCTTGTGCTCACATTACTGGTAAAATTAACCAAGCAGATTTTGAATCTCGTCATTTTAATGATAAACTTGAATGGAAATTGCATGAGAACATTTTTGAATCTATTGTAGCCCTGTTGGGGAAACCAAATATGATTTATTTGCATCATGATTGAATAATCAGTTAGAAAATGTATTGCTCATGGAAACCTGATCCATTTGCAACACATGTAAATGCTTTTTTGTTGAATTGGGGAAATTATAATTCTGTTTATTTATTTCCTCCTTTCAGTTTACCGAGTTCTTGCATTCAAAAGCTAAGGATGGATGTAGCACGGGGAATAGTTATTGCACCTCTTTGACCAACACAGGCATGGTTCACGCTTCTAATGCAAATGTTAATAGACAAACCAAAATTAATTCCAAGGAAAAAGAAACTGCTATATTTGCCACACAAAGACATTGTACATCCACTGGAGAACAGTCTAATTTTGATTTCGTGTCACATATCCGGCAACAATTCAGACAGCGAGGTTTTTCTTAGTCAACAACAGACATACTTATGTCATCATGGCGATCAGGTACTCAAAAACAGTACAAATCTAGCATTAAGAGATGGCTACAGTATTGTAGTGAAAGGAAAATTGATTCAATTCAACCAGTTGTAAATAACATTCTAGATTTTTTTAACTCATTTGTTTGAACAAGGTCTTGGATATAGTTCCATTAACACCGCAAGAGGGGCATTATCAGCAATGGGTATAAAGATAGAAGAAATTGCAGTTGGCAAGCATCCATTAATCATACCGTTTCTTCGTGGAGTATTTAATTTGAGACCTTCTGTCCCTCGATACGCTCATACATGGGATGTAGGAAAAGTTTTAAATGTGTTACGAAAAATGTCTCCAGTTCGTAGTTTAAGTATGAAAGACTTAACTCTCAAGTTCACTATGTTGATGGCTCTTATGGGAGCAGCCAGAACTCAGTCAATTCAATTAGTGTGTGTAAATAATTTTAAGAAACTGAGTTCTTTGTATGTTTTTAAAATGAAAGGTTTAATTAAACAAAGTCGTCTAGGGTTTAAGGATGCAGTTGTAAATATGAGGGCATATCCGCCAGATAGGCGGCTTTGTATATATTTTTGTGTTAAAGAGTATTTAAAACGTTCGTCTTTGTTTCGAGGATCGAAAACAAAACTGTTATTAAGCTATGCTAAATCACGCAAGGAAGTGACAAAGGATACCATTTCAAGAGGGCTCAAAGTAATTTTAGCTAAGGCAGACATAGATACTTCACAATTTGGTGCTCATAGCATACGTTCAGCAACTACGTTGAAGGCTAATGTGAACTCTGTTCCTATGGATACTATTCTTCAGAAAGCAGGCTGGAGCAACGTAAGAACATTTGCAAAGTTTTACAATAAGGAAATTGTTGAGGATGACCAGTTTGTACATGGTATCTTCGGTAAAATATAACCAGTTAATTTGTTTTTGGTAAGTGGAAAATTAAAATTTTCACTTCTATGGTTAATACTAATCAATTTTTTTCTTTTAGGTCAGAGGCTTTGAAGTCTCATTTAAGACCGGAAGTGACATGACGTAATAGAATTATTAAAATTACACGAGACTTACCTTGGTTAAGTTGAAGTATAATTGGGATTCTATGAAGTCATAGAATCGCTTGAGGGCTTAAATGCCTACCTCCCTCCCAACTTTTAAGTAATTGTGGAATTACTTCAATGTACTGATTTAATTGTTTTTTTACGTCATATTCAGTTGTAAAGACCTACGAAAAATTTTTGTTTTGAAGAATAACGATTGTACCCACGCGGCACTCTCTCATTTAAGCCCTCCAGCGATTCTGTGACTATATAGAATCCCAATTTCACGTCAACTTAACCAAGGTAAGTCTCGTGTAATTTTAGGAATTTTCCCTTACTCTCCTTTCGCTTAGGTATTCGTTGTGTATGCAAAAGTCATGCCAATATATCTACACTACAAATGCTATCAGGTAGTTGTCAGAAAAGGATACAAATTCAAGATTCTACTAAAATATGTATATCCTTTAATCTGACTTACAAATATGTCATAATACTAAGGGCAATTACTCGTAAAATCGTCAGGTCATATTTAGAAATTATAATTTATATCGTAACATTTTGATTTTGATGGAATTAGACTTCGTTGAGACTTCGATAGTTAAAAGTAAGATAACCAAGTTCAAAAAGTTCTATACTTAAATAAAAATAATTTCAAGAAAACAAAAATCATCGATACTTACTAATTCTATTATAAGGCGAGCTGTAATAAGCATTTACTGTTGCAGGTGCAGTACTCCATCTGCAAGAGTTGTGAAATTTCAAGACGTACAAGAATACCAAAGAGAAACTTAATGTCTTTGTGATTAAAGCAAGAACATACTATAGTTATTTTTAAGTTACCCTTTTCGGGTAACTCAACTTATATGAAACCAAATGAAACGATTAGATGATGCAAGATTTTAGCAATTACTAGAACAAAGTATTGCTTATTGTAATGCAGAGCGTTAGAGATGTCCCCCAAACGAACACGGTTAATGTTTTCCACAGTTTCCATGGCAACAGCGGCATTTATGATATTTCTAAGACTAAACATTAATTTCTATAGTCAGATATCTATCATGTAAAAATTTCATCCAATTGAAGCACTTAAATTTCCTGCCTTTTTACATTTCCATGGAAATGGCAGTTCTCTAAAAAACTTTTGAGGCTTAAAATCATTTCTACACATGTCAGACAACCTTTCCATTAAATTTTATCCAAATTTTAAATTGTCCCGCCTTTTTTCCATTTCCATGGCAACGGTTGAAAATTTTAAGACCAAAAATCAATTCTATGCATGCTACGCAACCTTCCTGTAAAATGTCATCCAATTCTGAGCACTTTGAATTTTCCCGCCTTGGCAACGGTCATCATTTTGAAAATTTTAAGACCACAAATCAATTCTATGCATGCTACGCAACCTTCCTGTGAAATGTCATCCAATTCTCAGAACTTTGAATTGTCCATCCTTTTATTTTCCATGGCAACGGTCGCCATTTTGAAAATTCTAAGACCAAAAATCAATTCTTAGCACTTTGAATTTTCCCGCCTTTTTTCTGTTACCATGGCAACGGCGGCCATTTTGAAAATTTTGAAAGGTTTCTGCAGATCTACTTATATAGGCCAATATTCCTGTGAAGTTTGGACCAATAGTTTCTGAGAAACGTGTCGGACAAGAATTGAGCGGAAGAAAGAAGAAGAAAAACAAAGCAAAAATAATAAGAAACGGAGTAAACACAATATGTCTGGGGGGACATAAATATTTTTTATAATCGCGGACTTCAAAATTTCAAAAGACTGAATGTTCTTTAGCATTTGTTATTACATGCTTTCTGATTATGATTATTTTTGAAATTTTTAGCACTTTCAATTAAAATGTGTGGTTAGTGGCCTGTGCTTGCAATACTTATTTTCTTCACATCAGAATAAGAAACATTACAGTCAACATTCATGTACAGTTGTTCAAATTACTTACAAATAGTTCAAGAAGAATACAAAGAATATTCAAGTGTTTTCTTATATGGATTGTAGTGATATTGTGATCAATAGACCAGAAACAACTACAATATTTTCCATGAAATACTACCCAGCTAAATATTTTGTCAATTTTCTTCTATAATCGCTGAAAACCATTGTTTTCTCCATCGTCAGAAACACAAGATACTACGCAACCACTTACCGATAAGTTAGTAATAGAGTAGTGATAGCGTCATCCGACAATAAAGTTAGTAATAGAGTAGTGATAGCGTCATCCGACAATAAGGTTTCCTCAAAGCGCTAAGTGTTAAGTTGTGGCTTGCACTGTCTGTGTATTTATCCGACAATAGGTTTCCTCTTAGTGTTAACGTTTTAGTTGTCGCTTGCACTGTCTGTGTATTTATCCGACAATATGGTTTCCTCTAAGTGTTAACTGTTTAGGTGTGGCTTGCACCGGCCAGGTTATTTATCTGACAATAGGGTTTCCTCTAAGTGTTAACTGTTTAGTTGTGGCTTGCACCGGCCAGGTTATTTATCCGACAATAGAGGTTTCCTCTAAGTGTTAACTGTTTAGGTGTGGCTTGCACCGGCCAGGTTATTTATCCGACAATAGGGTTTCCTCTAAGTGTTAACTGTTTAGTTGTGGCTTGCACCGGCCAGGTTATTTATCCGACAATAGGGTTTCCTCTAAGTGTTAACTGTTTAGGTGTGGCTTGCGCTGGCCAGGTTATTTATCCGACAATAGGGTTTCATCTTAGTGTTAAATGCTTAGTTGTTGCTTGCATTGGCTGCGTTATTGATAAATTAAATTAAAAGAATAGTTCTTTAACATTCCCTTCATACATAAGTGGTAAAAATTATGAAGTAATTATTAAGAAAGTGAACAAAATACGAGTTGTTTGAGATCCGTTCAGGTATCATTTGCGTTGGTTGTCGTGTTGTAACGGGAATCAGAACGAAAATTGCATATTTTGTTAAATGCATTTTTAAACAATGTTCATCTAAAGTTTGGGTTTATTTTTTATGTTGTTTCAAAGTACATGACCTCAAAGCATGAACCTAATTACCAGAAAACAGACGTCAAATGAAGGACCCTTTTTTGTCAAGTGAGCCAAATAGCTACTTACACGTTTTTGTCAACAGGTTCTCTCAAAAATATGAAACTGTCAGCTGAAATCGAGCTTATCAAACTAAGAACATTTCCCAAATATTCTTCCGCATCAATTGTGATCTACAAAGAAGAAAAGGGTGAAATCCGTTGAATAAAAATTAGTTCAAATGCAAGTATCACACTATGTCCCTTATAATCGGTATAATATTCTAAGAATTTATTTGATTATTTGATTTAACTTCTCAAATAGTTCGCTCATCTATGCCAATTTATGTAACGACTTGGAATTCTTTATCTCACCTCTTTTAAAACCTGCTTTTGACAATGGCTGATATCACAACTTTTGATCCAGCACATTATAAAGGGAGCAATTTTTGTGTTATATAAGGATTCGTTATACAGGAAATAAAAAAAGATAAATTCCAAATATCTTATTACTTTTTTTATTTGGGTTTCATTGAATAAAAGGGTCACAATAGTACTCATTGAGACCAGCGTTCTTCTTATGTAGAGATTATTTGAATATTCAAAAGGAGTTCCATCTCTACTTAACAGTTCAATTGTTTTGAACTGACAACGTACGGATATAAGACAAATCTGCTAACGTTTAACTTATCTTAAATTTCTTTTTCCGAAATGGAAAATCTCTTCTGAATACAGTGTATATGTATAGCAAATTATATCATATATAGATAATCTTCTAATGTACCAACTGATGTATTCCATGTACTTCAAAACTACTTTTTTAAGGGAAAAGAGGGATTAATGGTGAATAAAAGGATAAGGAGTAAATGCACATGAGACAAAGTCTCTACAAATACATGGTTAAAAACAAGCAAAGGAACAACGCTTTTATTGTTGTTCTTCATCTTGAAGTCACCATGAGGCCTTCACTTAAGAAATCAGAAAGAACATTAGAACATTGCGGATCTTATCTTACTCATGGGAACTGTCTTTTTCTTCAAACACCAAAGAGGTAATTTCTCAACAGTCCCGTATTTAAACTTTCACTTCTAGAGTTGTGACCTCATCTTTCCGGCATAGGGTACTTACTTTGTGGCCACAACTCCTCCTAGACCACTTGATGAAATTCACTTAAAATTCTACAGAAAGTTCAGTACATATTGCCATTGTGCAACAATTATTTGAAAATTTGATTCGATCTTGCCTTTTTCTCGATTTTTTATTTCTTGAATCAAATGGGGGAGTTCGTCCGCCCCCCATAGAGCACTTACATTGTGGCGTCAACTCCCCCTAAACCATTTAATGAAATTCACTGACACTTTCACAGAATGTTCAGGACATTTTGCTATTGTGCACCAATTATATGAATATTTGATTTGATATTTTTTCTATATCTTTATTTCTGGAGTCAAATTATAGATTTCATCCATCCGCCATAGGTACTTAATTACTTTGTAGCGTCAATTTCTGCTAGACCACTCGATGAAATTCACCAGACTTCCACTGAGTGCTGAGTAAATTGGGCATTTATTACTTGAAAATTTGATTTCATTTTGTTTTATTTCAGGAATCAAATGGGGGCCGGCGGTATGTATAAGTCTTTCCTACTTTTTACTACTGCATCTGTCTTCCACTATCAGACTTAAACCTGTTATGTTAAAATTTCTGATATGATAAGTATCAATCATCACTAGGTACCTCATATTTTTCTCCAAATATTCGTTAACAACGATTAATAAAAAAAGTAAGTGAGAACCGAACCGTCAATCAAAAGAAAGAAAAATCCATGGACAATGGCAACATCGGACACACTAAGAAACAAGGACACCACTTAAGTGCGGGACAAAAAAGGAAAATGAAGACACACATACAGATGATCAACACGGACCCAATAAAAACCATGGGTGAGATCAGGTGTACCGGTAGAGTAAGCATCTCCTGCTTCTTATAAGACACCCGCCGTGTTGAACATGTCAAATCCGGTAATAAAGTCAAATCAGATAGAGGATTAACAAACTTTAGTTGCAGAGGGAAAGATCTGTTGTGATCTGGGAAACAGATATCCCATAGCGATAAAAATAGCATTTTTGTACTTTTCCCCTTTTTTTCTTGCATTGAACAGAGCTCATGACAAATTTTTGCTAAAACAAGAATGTTCTTTATCATATTTTTCCTGTTCCCTTAATTTCTTCATATCTCTTTACATTCAGTTAGTTAAAAAAAAAAAGAAAACACTAAAAAAATAAAACAACTTTATTGCTTATAAGGCGATACATAATGGATGGTAACATTTACAAGACACCAAATACGACTGTAATTTCGGACGTGAAGTTTTTCTAGAACAAATATGTCTTCCTGAATAACGTAGAAATCTTTTAGACAGTTAGATATGGGGTAATAACAGAATTACCGAACAGAGTTGTCAAGAGCCGAAGTCCATGAGACAAAATGACAAATCAGGTGAAAACCACCGGAAAAATGGTCGATCGCAATTCTCCTGACTTGGTACAGGCATTTCATAAGAAATGGTGGGTTCTTTTCATGTTCAACACTGAATACAATACCTATATTGATATGTCCACTTACATTTTGATAGATTTCATCTAATATTTTATCATCCATTATGTCATTCTGGTAACCTATTTTTCTCTGCATATACTCTGCCTAAAATACAAAAAAGATTAAGAAATTTGGTCTACACAGCTTTGTTTTAACACAGTCCTACTCATAATAAAGGTCTTTCTAGCTTACATGTGATAGATATAAATTAACTACAGCAGCAACAGCCCAAATACTTGCAAATTTTGAAGTTTTTACGGTACACATATTCAGGTAGCCAATATTAAATGGAAACTTACGTCGGTTGTACATGTAGTTTAAAGTGGAGGTTATTTAATTGGGCAAATAAAAACTTAGAGCGAATTAAATCCCTGGATATGACAAAGCGAAAAAAAAAAACTTTTATTGTTGTCTTAATGAACAATTATTCAATGTCTTATAAAGAAAAAAATTGAATAATGACAATTTTGAATATCGAGAAAATACTACTTGTCTCACAGCTGGATTTTGGATAGAAGATATACATAAATCATTTGACATTAACCAATCCGCTACCAAACAGATCTTTACAACAATATATGCCTGACTGATAGTGTGACGAGTAGCGTTAGCAGAGCAGGATATGCTTACCGGCCTTCCGGAGCACCTGATGTCACTCCCGGTTTTCATGGGAGTTCACACTATTAGTGCCTTAGTTCTTAATGTTATCTTTTTGTTTCCGTGCATAGTGGCTGTCTCACGTCCTTGTTTTTTCTTTGTTTTATCTGTTGCCGTTTTTGCCACGTCTTTGGACTTCGATTTTGTTGTCATCGCTTCCCTTGTTCCTTCGGTATTCTACTGCCGTTGTTTGCCGACGTCATTGTATGGTAATTTCTATTATCAACTGTAAGGTAATATTGTCATTATCTGTAGGTATAAAAATGTTTCCATTTACTTTTCACAGTATTGACTTCATTTCGTTGAATTAAGTTGCAACATAGTAACAACTTTATATCTGAGGTAAGTAGCTTCAGTACATACCTTTTCACGAGCCTTTATTCGGGTTTCTCCGTCCATCCAGTCTGCATGATCCAATAATTCATAGAATGATGTCATTAAGTTATCAATCATTTCTAAAGTCTGGAAAAATAATTATTAGCTCATCTTACCTTTCGTAATTCAAACCATTTTGAGATCGAGTTGTCTTGAAAATTATTTCATATAATAATGCATTTAAATATTTGGGACCAAACGGGAAATATTGAATATCTTATTCTCTACTTATGCCAGTATATTTAAAGCTATGAACATAATATAATCAATGAATTCTATAATGAAGTTGCTAGTAAGTGAAATTGCTATGACTAGCAAAAACGTTAAACCTGAGAGCAACCCCTATAGAATTTTGCCTCGAAATATGCCGAATCTGCTTATTTTTGGTCTTCCAAATATTAATTTTTATCAGCGATAAAGAGGCATTAGTTGTCGACATAAGTCGTCAAAATGGTCATCTTAAGAAATATAATTTATTACAATTTCAGTGTAATGTTGTTTTTATTTGAAATCAAACATGCGTCGCTTTTCAAGTCTGAAATGTGTTACGACTTACATCATTTTTGGCAGTCTCTTGGAATGTCTCCCTCACAAACAATCTTCCTAATGCAAGACCCATATTAGAGTTTACATATGAGGTACAACTTCTCCATCTAGCACGAGCAACGGCAGTTCCATATAATACCTGATCAAAGTATAATGTATTAGTTAGAGGCTACACCCATTTGGATTTAATTTCTACCTCTGTATATTGCAAAAAAGATATACGATAAAAAATGTAAATGCTTGGATCACAATATTATTATTCGTCAAAACTAAGAAAGAACCTAGTGTGAGAAATTCTGTCTTTTCCCGAGTGAAACGAGGGTAAAAGACGTAAAATTTCTCACACGAGTGGAAGATATCGCGATCTTTAATTTTGGTCGAATATAATAACCTATTTCTTCCGTAAAATACAATAACCAACCCGAAAGAAAGTAAATCTTGCCATTTCTTGTTGAGTTCTCAATTGTGACGTCAAATCATCCATGGAGTTTATTGTAGAAGCTCAATAGCTTGACGTCGAACAAATCGCGACGTTGGATTGGACAATCACCCGTGTAAGTCTCTGTCTTCTATGCGCTGTCTAACATGAAATCATCCATTTACGGAAGAAGGTGTGTTCTTTATTCTCCACAGTTTGGTATTTCTAAGATTTCACAATTCTTGGCTAATGTTCGTGATGCAATAAACGTGAAATTGTATTGTTTTTATGTCTTGTTACTTTTAACTTAAGGGTTGTTTGTAACTTTCTTTTTATAAACAAAGTATTGAATTAATATGAACTAAGACAGGAAAATATCCCACCGGAATATACTTTCTGCACTCGTAATAAGGTAATCTTGACTTTACAACGTGCTAACTCGTGTTCAATTATTATTATGTAACAGTTGCTTCAGGACAGTTATACTGGAAGACTTTATCCACAAAGAAAGAAGATATGTAAAGGTCCATGATATTGATTCAATGATTTATTAAAGGGACTTCCTGTTCAATAATTTGTTGTAGGGAATTCATATGAGAATTTCTCTTGTGAATGCACTATCAAAATTCAATATTTCGGATCCTTGTTCAACTATTTTTCTGGCAATCTATATATATATATATTGCCCACATCTCCCGGTTTTACTTGCCAAGTTTTCATACAAACAACTCGATGAGTGCGCTGTGATCGTTTATATGTTGTATTGTATCTCTTTGTCGGGCAATGGATGACAGTGTTTATAAGAGTACTTTCTCCGATATTTTATGCTTGTTGACAACCCCGCATCCAAGAAAAAATGATGTAAAACAGAAGATGGATTTAGCGTTGTTCAACATTTTGCAAGTGAATTCCGATTAAACCTGTGCTAGGAGCCGTCTTGAACTTACTATGAAGTAAAAGTGTTTTCTCTTTTGTTGAAGGCCTCATTGTGACTTCAAGATGAAGAACATCAATGACAACTTCTTCAATACTGTCCCCTCAATTGCACATTTGATTTGCACAGGAGTTGAGTCTACACTTATGGATCACTTTGGTGTACAATGTGTTCCTTGAGAATAAATCACTTTTTTACAAAGATTTTTTTTCAAAACTAAGGAGCATCTCCCTCATGCATAGCTCTATCCTTAGACCTTGATTCCCTTTCGGAGTGGATTAAGGCTGTGAGGTCGATGATTCTTAAACGAATCAATCAGCTACGAGGGTCAATGAGAACTAAAGCATCATCAATTTTCAAAAATGCTGATGTGGCCAGTTACTTGTCCTCCATTCATGACAAATATGTCGTCGTTCCTGCCGATAAGGCCCCAAATAATATCATTTTTATTTGCAAAAATCATTATATAAATTGTTTAAAGAAAGAACTTGGCATTGATAATTCCAACGGCAATCCAACTTACGCAGCTACTACTCTGTCAAAGGAGGAGATATTACAGAACCATAAATCTGTTTTTCTTTCCTTCGGAATTTCCACCAAGGATGAAGACACAGATCTCCCCTCTTTGTACTGGGTACCTAAGTTACATAAATGCCCATTCAAAGAACGATACATCGTTGGATCTGCCAAATGCTCTACAAAACCTATATCTAAATTGCTAACCTCCATCTTGACAGCTGTTAAAGAGGGCCTTCAAAAATACTGTGATACTTGCTTTTCAAGAAGCGGTGTGAATGAAATGTGGATTTTGAAAAACTCCAAAGATCTTCTTGACATCTTAAACTCTAGATCATTATCACACTGTAACAGCATTAAAACTTTCGACTTCTCC
>MJUU01050638.1:123779-136074 GCA_002080025.1 Modiolus philippinarum | reverse complement strand
ACATCATATAATGTTGAATCGACATCATATAATGGTGAATGCACATCATATAATGTAAAACCGACATCATGTAATGTTGAATCGACATCATATAATGATGAATGCACATTATATAATGTCGAATGCACATCATATAATGTTAAATCGACATCATATAATGTTGAAAGCACATAATATAATGTAGAATGCACATCATATAATGATGGTTGCACATCATATAATGATGGTTGCACATTAATGTAAAATGCACATCGTATAATGGTCGTTGCACATCATATAAAGTTAAGTGCACATCATATAATATTGTTTCCACATGATATAATGTAAGTTGCACATAATATAATGTCAATGTCGAATGCACATCATATAATGTTAAATAGACATCATATAATGTTCAATGCACATAATATAATGTTGGTTGGACATGATATAAAGTTGAATGCACATCATATAATGTTAAATGCACATCATATAATTACGAATGCACATCATATAATGTTGATTGCACATCATATAATGTTGATTGCACATCATATAATGGTGACTGCACATCATATAACGGTAAATGCACATCATATAATGTTGATTGCACATCATAAAATGGTGACTGCACATCATATAATGGTAAATGCACATCATATAATGGAAAACGCACATCATATAATAGAAAGTGAACATAATAAGACAGTTTTGGCGTTCCATAGACAACAATGATACTTTATCAGATGACCCCACAGCAACAACATCACTTTCAATGCAGCAATCGCTCAAGTTCATAACGCAGTTGGACAGAAAATCACTCCAAAAACAGCTTAATGAACACCAAGACACATATAACTACAAGGCAGGTAGTTGAAAACCAAGACTGCGGACAAATTGACGCTCAACAAGGCAGGTAGTTGAAAACCAAGACTGCGGACAAATTGACGCTCACGTTGATTACTGTAACTGTCTATCATTTTTCTTTAAGCATTTGAATAAGCATTTGAATATATGTGATTCAGAGGAAGATATTTATAACAAAAGGCCATTTTCAGGGCGACCAACATATTTCAAAAAAGAATATAGTTGTTAAAAAACCAATGCTTTATCTGTCATTTCTGTGAAATGTAATAGAAATACAAGTTACAACCCTACATTGCCCTATTCATCTGTCATAAAAATGTCTAGATAATAGGTATTATTAATCTTCAGATTCAACCTTGTAACAATTCTGGAATATCACAATGTTTCAGAATTGTTGGAAAAAATTTAAAAAAATAACAATTCTGGAATAAATTTTTGTTCCAGAATTGTTAACAATTCTGGTATTCCAGAATTGCGATCGCCAACTTCAGGAGATCCAATTGAGCTACTCTTACCCTTACCTGAGCAAGGCTTCCTTGTTCGTAGTTCAGTAAAGATATTTTGAAAATTCCGTGTTCGAGACTGAACTAATCCTGTCTTCCTAATTAAAGGGTTAGTTCAGTTTAATTAAACGATCATTTTGGGTAATTAGATAAAAGTGACAAAGATTATGAGCATCACACTCCCATTTTTGGCGATTTTTCGGAAATCGGGAGTTCTTAGCTCCCGCTCGAGAGACTACAAGCTGGCGGGAGATCTATACGTGAATTTTTGACAAAAATCGGGAGCCTCCCGACGACATCGGGAGAGTTGAGAGGTCTCAGTGACAGGTATGCCACTGCCTTTTATAGACGACTTTTAAAAGTACAACATTTTTGTAACATCATTGACTAAACATTCGTCTTTTGTACAGATCTGCTCCAATACACGTTTTTAATATTATAATTCAACCGGAAGTAATTTTCTGTAAAAAACAGAACCGGTCACATGATGTTGAAAGTTTACAAATTTTGAGGGGAGTTTTTCCTTATATCCTGTGAATGTCAGTTGATGATAATGCCGGGAGTAGATGATGATGCCATTAGGACTACGGGTGGTCAGGTCGATGGTATGCATTGCTTTGCATATAGACTTAGTCTTGCTCAAATCGCAGTCACAGGAATTCTCCTTTTTAGGGTGGGCTACCAATTATTTATTATGCACGTATTCTTATTCATTATAATATGACGCCGTGCGCGGTCCCGGCTAATGAATAGGCCCACAGCATCCTCTGAGCTTGGAGTATGAGTCTTCCTAATAGAGGCCTGGCACCTGGATCGGTTTTCAGGGACTCCGGCTACAAAGCTGCCTGGCGCATCCCCAGTTGGTGGATAGGGGAATGCCCTGTCTATGCAGAGTAGTCAGGACATAATACAGAAAGCCTGACCGCAAACCATTGTAGCCAAACTGTATGGAGAAACGCCATGCTCCTTCAGTATAAAGACCCCTTCTAAATTTCTCTAAAGAGAGCAGACACACTAGGTGTCGTATGGAAGGCTAAATTTCCTGCCCCTACCCATTTCTCCCCTTTCCAGTGGCAATCAAAAGTCGTTACCCCGGTTGTCCCTTCCACCTTTATTTCTTTCTTCTTTTACTTACATTTTTTGAATGGATTAACTTGTTCTTGTCCTGATATAGCTGAAATATTGCTCATTGGACGTTAAACTCTAACTAATCAATCAATCATTGTAATATGAAATTCGGCACACCGATCAGAGGGCAGAAGAGCATGTCAAGTCTACAATCACCAACTCTTAACTCGCGTTTGTAGGCATGGGGATGAACTGGAATTTTCAGCAAAACATGAGGTTCTGTAATATTTAAAGCCTATAAGCATTGAGGGAGTAAGTTTTCATGAGTTGAATATCAGCTAATTGAGAAAAAGGGATCGCTTGTATTTTTCTTATCTCGTTTCAAGACAATAATTTACAGATGTATCAGAATGGATTTTTATTATATTCCATTTTGTTTTAGTTATATTTGAATTACTGTTCAAATGTTATTACCTGTCAAAACAGTCCATCAATATTTTCTATCTTTTATTGAATTTGTATAATCTGTACCATATTCTGGACTGCTTCACAATTTTAAAATTAATTGCAGTTTATAGTGTCCCTGTTTGAAAGTTTATATAATTACTACATTATCCTGCACAGAAGCTGGGACTAATATAACATTATATCAGTCCGAGACATACTGACATAAGTGAAAAAAATGTAACAATCGGTCATTTTTTTCAATTTTTCCCCCACTTACGTCAAATGTTTTCTCGATTCTGTCCTATGTTTTACAGATTTTCATTACTGGCTTCACCCTGTTATAGCTTCTGACTTTTGTTGTCACTTTTATCCTGGATCCGCCTCTAACGATACCAAAAAAAAAAACCAAACTTTAAAACTTTAAAAAAAAAAAGCAAATCTTAAAAGTAAAGAGTTATTTTGATTCTAATTATAACAATTCGACGTGAAGCATTGAAAATGGGAGCCTTTAATGCTGGCAACAGGCTCATATTTTCCCTGAGATTGCTCCAATCACATCTGCAACGCAAGGACAAGGTATTGATACTGCAATGAGAGCATTTATTCACTGAATTGACGGGGATTCAATCTCTGTACCCCCAGGAAGACAGTCCAACACTCAACCATCTGAGCTAAGGGACTGGAGAAAAGACAATGTACTTAAGCACAGATGGTAGAGTGGTAGACTGTTTTTAGGGATACCAAGATCGAATTTAGGTCAGGGCGGCTGGTGAATTTTGTAATGCAATAGTAATGCATTCAATCTACACAAGTTATTGGAAAGTTCATGTGTTCAGTTCAGGAAATCTGTTATTATACCCCCCACTTGAAAAGTGGGGGTATCTAGTAATGGGGTTGTCTGTCCGTCCGTCTTTCCGTCCGTCCGTCCGTTACACCTGAGGGTACCCATCTCTTATCTCCTACTCCTCCTGAACCACTGAATAGATTTTGATGAAACTTAAACACAGTCTTTATGACATAATGTAGATGTGCACCTCCTATTTCAGAATTTGATTTGATTGATTTTTGGGGTTTCCCATAGCAAAACATGGACTTAGCCATTACATTACAAGGGGGTACCCATCTCTTATCCGCTACTCCTCCTGAACCAGTGAACAGATTTTCATGAAACTTTAACACTGTCTGTATGAGATAATGTAGATGTGCACCTACTATTTCAGAATTTGATTTGATTGATTTTTGGGGTTTCCTATAGCAAAACATGGACTTAGACATTATATTACAAGGGAGTACCCATCTCTTATCCACTACTCCCCCTGAACCAGTGGACAGATTTTCATGAAACTTTAACACAGTCTTTACGACATAATGTAGATGTGCTCCTCCTATTTCAGAATTTGATTCGATTGATTTTTGGGGTTTCCCATAGCAAAACATGGACTTAGCCATTACATTACAAGGGGGTACCCATCTCTTATCCGCTACTCCTCCTGAACCACTGAATAGATTTTCATGAAACTTTAACACAGTCTTTATGAAATAATGTAGACGTGCACCTCCTATTTCAGCAAAACATGGACTTAGCCAATATGGGGTTTACCATAGCAAAACATGGACTTAGCCTTTACATTACAAAGGGGTACCCATCTCTTATCCTCTTCTCCTCCTGAACCACTGAATAGATTTTCATGAAACTTTAACACAGTCTTTATGACATAATGTAGATGTGCATATCCTATTTCAGAATTTGATTTGATTGATTTTGTGGGTTTCCCATAGCAAACCATGGACTAAGCCATTACATTACAAGGGGGTACTCATCTCTTATCCGATATTCCTCCTGAACCACTGAATAGATTTTGATGAAACTTTAACACAGTCTTTATGACATAATGTAGATGTGCACCTCCTATTTCAGAATTTGATTTGATTGATTTTGTGGGTTTCCCATAGCAAACCATGGACTAAGCCATTACATTACAAGGGGGTACCCATCTCTTATCCGCTACTCCTCCTGAACCACAGAATAGATTTTCATGAAACTTTAACACAGTCTTTATGACATAATGTAGATGTGCACCTCCTATTTCAGAATTTGATTCAATTGATTTATGGAGTTTCCGATACCAAACCTTGACTTGCCCATTACATTACTAGTAGTACTAGTACTAGTGGGAACCCATCTCTTATCCCCTACTCCTCCTGAACCACTGAATATATTTTCATGAAACTTTAGCACAGTGTTCATGACATAATGTAGATGTGTACCTTATATTTCAGAATTTCATTTGATTGATTTTATAATTTCTGGAATTAAATGGGGTTGTGGGGGGTATTTATTAGTGAGCTTTGCTCACAGTTTTTCTAGTTTTACAATATATTCGCGCAAACATCAAGTGTATAAAAAGTACATACATTCAAGCTTTTCGTTTTTCTTTGTTTTTAAAAGAATGCATGATTCATTGATTGGATGTATTGAATTCCACATTTCTACAAATCAAAACACATATACCTTGATACATGAGACTGCAACCTGGTTCTCAGACCAGGGCATGATTGCTAAGTGGTACAGAAATTTTCCTTTCCGTTTTTAAACGAAGAAAATTAAACACCTACCCTGTAACTGTAAACCCCTACAATAATTAAATAAGCACAGGGTGTATTCAGTTACAAGAAAGGCGCTATGATGCTCAAACGACGGTCTATATATGCCACAAATTTATCCTCTTGAATGATGCATTCCATTTAATCACAAAGTACTTGATGTCCAAATGTCCAAATTCAGTTGACGTTTTCTTTGATGACAAAAATGAAAGTAAACCAGAAATGACACCTGTGTTGTAACCTTGAACAAAATCGGAAATGGCTTTGAATGCATTGCGTTCAAATTAAAATCCTAAAGACTAAGAAAATACAGTGAGAATAAACTCCCCATTAATTTTATCTACACACATGCGCGATCGGTAAGCAAGTAGAAATGAAAGTAGCGGTCAGTAAAATATGGAAATTAAAAAGGAAATATCATGTTTGAAGTGAAATTACAGTTCAAAATATCCATTTTAAATGCTTCCCTTGCCTATGATTCAATTAACAAGGTCATAATTAATAAAATGTTTGTTTCCCCTTACCCGACCCTACCTAATGATGTTGGGTAGTGCCATATTTTTAGGGTCGGTAGGGTAAGGGGAAACAAACTAAATTTTAATTTTAGCCCAACCCTTTAACACATCATCAGAAGTTTGATTAATTTGTAACTAAGGTGTTACAATCACCTGTTAATCCGATAATAGGCAATGACATGTTTATTTGATAATTACCTGTTGACATATCACATCAAATTTAATTAGTGGTTTGGTGATTCGAGACAAATTCTACATGCATTGTCTTGTAGAATGTCTGATTTTTCTACATAAAATTTTTTGGAATGTCCAAAAGGTGGAAATTCAATTCGGTCAAAAATTGAGAATTTCGGTCTTGACCGACGAAAAAATGGCATTTCCGGATCCCTGTTCAGGATTACACTATCATGAAGCTAAAATTATAGCAAAAACATGAATATAAAAATCATAAATTACAAGATTTCAGTGCTCTATCAGGATTATACGATCATGAAGCTAAAATTATAGAATACACACGATTATATCTTAATGGTGACCTTTTCTGAACCCCAAAGGTTACAAGTTTTATTAGACCTGTTGTACTAATTAATGGATTTGTTTAAATAAACATCTGCGAGGTAACCTGCCAATTAACTCATCAGATTTGCAATCAGAGGCATTAATTACCAATATTTGCAAGTACTGAATTGGATGACTGCTTGTACCAATATTGAAACAATACCAGAACATAACATTAAATTTATAATTGTTCAGTTAAGGTAGATAAACACTAATATTCATATCCATGAGATTTTGTTATTAGTCAGCAAATTTGAAGAACCAATTCTACCGAACTGAAATCTGTCATAAAAAGTATGGGTCACCATACTCATTTTTCCTTTAGTGGAGGTCAAAGTTTGTTCATTTTATCCATTTTTTACCTAAATCAAAATAGAATCCAAAGGGAAATTGTGGAAAGGCAATAGAATCCACAGGGAAATTGTGGAAAGGCAATTTTCGGTTTAATTGAATGAAACTGTTATCCATGAGAATTTTAAATATTTTTGTGAATAGATAGTTAAAGAAATGATCCATTGATTACAACAAAAATAAATGTCACCATGCTTTTAACGGAGATATTTAACCAAGTGTCCAGTTTATAGGAGAATTGAAGTAATTTGCAGCAAAGTGGGCAAAATATGACGTTTAACATCCATGACATCCGTCAATCGATTATGACAACACAAAGAAAAAGCTGTTAGATACTGTTCCAGGCTGATAATCAATCTTACCCGTATCCGACTCTTTATTTTTTAAATGTGTGATTTAATTGTGCAGCATAACAGCGTCTATCTTCTTAATGATTTTAAAAATTTGGTAAAGATTTGTATGCTATGGAAGGGCATCAAGATATATGTCGATGTCACAATACATAAGTTTGGTTTGTCTAACTTAATTAGTCCCCTACCAGCTTCGCTGAAGGGGACTTTAGGTTTGCACTCCGTCAGTCCATCCGTCAGTCCGTCACACTCAGTTTTCTGGACTTTTTTCCCATACTATGAGAGATATTTATCTAATATTTGGTATGTAAGTCAACCACCATCAGTTACAGATCAAGTTTGAGTTTGGTTCCGGTCCATTGATTTTGGACGGAGTTATGGGCCTTTGTAAGCGATTTTCAAGTTTGTCGGACTTCCACTTTCTGTTTGCTGATACTTTGATTTTTTTCCTATTAACAAATTTTTCATCACAGAATTTTGGGCTTTTACAATAGGGAGTGATTTGAAACTTGGTCTTGAGCTTGGAAATGATGAGTTGTATTGTGTAAGCCATTTTCAAGTTCATCAGGTATCCACTTCCTGTTTGCCNGTACTTTGATTCCGGTCCATTGATTTTGGACGGAGTTATGGGCCTTTGACTTAGAAAATTTTGGTAAAATATAGGTTTTCCGGACTTTTTTTCTATACCCTTCCAGATATATAGCTAATATTTGCTATGTGAGTCTACCACTATGAGTTACAGATCAAGTTCGAGTTTGGTTCTGGTTCATCGATTTTGGACGGAGTTATTGGCCTTTGACTTAGAAAATTTTGGTAAAATATAGGTTTTCCGGACTTTTTTTCTAAACCCTTCCAGATATATAGCTAATATTTGCTATGTGAGTCTACCACTATGAGTTACAGATCAAGTTCGAGTTTGGGTCCGGTCCATTGATTTTGGACGGAGTTATGGGCCTTTGACTTAGAAAATTTGGGTAAAATATAGGTTTTCCGGACTTTTTATACGACCGCAAAAATTTTGCGGTCGTATTATGTTATGGCGCAGTCGTCGGCGTCGGCGTCGGCGTCTGTGGCCAGCATAACTTTGTTTCTAGTGGACGGATCATCTTCAAATTTCAGTATGTGGTGTCTTGGCATAATGGCTATCCCGGGTTTTAATGTCGGGTTTATTGCCCCACCCGTTTCAGAAAAAGGGGCCAAAAAGNAATTTTAGCGCCCTCTATAAATAACAATACACAAATCAATGCAATATAAACCAAATTGCCGAGGATTTATACTTTACTGATAAAAGTAGAGAAAATACAACAAATGTATTATGAAAAGTTATCTTTTTTACATTCTTACAAAAGTCTGAGAAAGCCGCAACATTAGAAGTTTGTATTTCTGGAATGTGTTTAAATGTACAAATCACGAATATACGAAATGAAAAAAAGGTTTATATATAAATAAAGTGTATATCTATTTTTTCATTTACTAATCCCTAGATAATTATATAACCAATTGGCAGATGCTGATCTAGTTTCTGATTGGTTGATTAACTGGGACACTCTCTTAATTTAACTGGGACATTCTCTTAATTTCCTCGTTCACTCTTAATTTAACTGGAACATCTGATTATAATTTGCACATTCTTAATATAAAAAACGTCACTGAATTTACTCGTCAATCTCTTAATTTAACCAGATTTCACTTAATTATTAAGAGACAGACGAGTAAATTAAGAATTTTGGTTGTCCAGTGTGTAATACTTTGATTATAAGGGGAACCCCTTCCCAAATTTTTTTTGAATGGTGTTCTGTTATGGGTTGTAATGGATGGTGGATCTTTCAGTTGCCATGGAAACCAAATAAGAATACTGTAATTTNTATTGTGTCAAGCTCTTTCCTATGTCCATACTCACTTTAAATTACACTTATTCAAATTTCAGTGGACGACATGCTGCGGTCGTATCATGCTGCGCTCGGCGTAGCCCTTTATTTTCTAAACTGTTACAGATATGATACTAATATTTGCTATGTGAGTCTACCACTATGAGTTATAGATCAAGTTTGAGTTTGGTTCCGGTCCATTGATTTTGGACAGAGTTATGGGCCTTTGATAATTTTGGTAAAATATAGGTTTTCCAGACTTTTTTTTCAAACCGTTTGAGTTAATAAGCTGATATTTGCATTCTTAATCAACCACTATGGGTTACAGATCAAACTTGAGTATGGATTTGGTCCATTGATTTTTGACGGAGTTATGGGCCTTGGGCTAGGAAACCTTTTCTTATTGAACTATTTTTGCTGGTATTCCACCTGTAGGGGACTTCTGTATTGCCTTGCAATACGATCCACACTTGATTTGTTTAATCTAATATTCATCTGTATAGGCAATACTATTGGTTGTTGTGGAGTACAAAGATAAAGATAATAAATCATGATAAATCTACCAAAATTTAATGTCAAGAAAGTTCCTTGTGAAAAACATTGTCATATTTAGGGCCCCGCATCGAGATGCAGGTGCCCTATAATTTTCACTTTGTCTGTCCGTCGGTCAACAATTTTTTTCGTCAAAGATTTTTTGGCTTGTATAAGTGGGAATGATTTCAAAATAGATCTGAAGCTTGCAAATGATGAGTTGTATCGTGTAAGCGATTTTCAAGTTTGTCGGACTTCCACTTTCTGTTTGCTGATACTTTGATTTTTTTCCTATTAACAAATTTTTCATCACAGAATTTTGGGCTTTTACAATAGGGAGTGATTTGAAACTTGGTCTTGAGCTTGGAAATGATGAGTTGTATTGTGTAAGCCATTTTCAAGTTCATCAGGTATCCACTTCCTGTTTGCAGATACTTTGATTTTTTTCTATGAACGAAATTTTGTCACAGATTTCTTGGCTTCTACAATAGGGAATGATTTGAAATTTGGTCTTAAGCTTGATAATAATTAGTTGCATTGTGTAAGCAGTTTTCAACACTGTCAGACGTCCACTTCCTGTTTGCCGATACTTTGATTTTTTTAATATTAACAAATTTTTCGTCACAGATTTCTTGACTTTTGCAATAGGGAATGATTTGAAATTCGCTTGGAAATAATGAATTGTATTGTGTAAGCAATTTTCAAGTTCGTCAGGTATCCACGTCCTGTTTGCCAATACTTTGATTTTTTTTCTATGAACGAAATTTTCGTCACAGATTTCTTGGCTTCTACAATAGGGAATGATTTGAAATTTGGTCTGAAGCTCGGCAATGATGATTTCTGTTGTGTGAGCGACTTTAGGTTTGTCACTGAACTACTTTCTGTTTTGCTGATACTTTGATTTTTAACTTTAAATGACTTGATATTTAGTCTGAAGCTAAGAAATGATATAGTTTGGTAAAACTTCAAGAATTCACTGTATCTAGCAATTACTGTATCAACACATTAGTGTGTCAAACAGAATTTGAATCCACACTTATCTGACTTTTACTTTTGCCCAGAGTTTCAGGATCGAAATTGTGGGGCCCTTCTGACAACACCAGTTTCGACATGCTCTAGTGTTATTGATTACTTCTGTTTACCTACATGTATGGTATACACATGTATAATGGGTAATTTTAGTGAGGTTCTAATTTTTTGCTATTTTCATGAGGTTTCTGGAAGCGCGAAAATAAAAACTCACTAAATTTAAGTCAGTATAGCTCTATAGTCTTCCCCTTCAGTGTTCTAGCCAGGATTTGAAAAGGGCATGGCGCCAATTGTAAAAAGGGCACTTTTCTGCGTAAATCAAATCTGAAAAAAAGGCACTTTGATATGTAAATTGCATTTTAAAAGGGGTTCATAATCCTGTACCAGTGTAAAATTCATATTCTCATACAAAACACATAGCTAAAAAGAAAGGTATAGTAAAACTTTATAGATATCATAGCATTAGAGAAACATAAAAGAAAAATTCGAAAATAATATGGATAATTTTTTATTGAATAATGCAGGAAATTCTAAAACCTATTGGAAAATCATGAAATTTTAACAAAAACAAATCATGGTAATAATTGTGTACCTCCTTTACAAAATATAATTAATGATTTTAATTTCGATGATATTGTATATGAAGATCCTGAAAAATGTGAATTACTGTGCAAGTACTTTTGCAACATCTCATCTGTTACGGGAGACAATCATACTTTACCTGATTTCGAGTTTAGAACACTTAATAGATTACATAGTTATAACCCCTGGTGAGATTATTGATATAATACAAATACTAGATACAAATAAAGCAAAGGGTCCTGATAATATCGGCCATAAAGTTCTTAAAATGTTTCCCGATAAATTCGCAATCCCTCTTCAGATTATCTTTAATAAATCTCTTCAAGAGAGAACATTTCCTTCTTCTTGGAAAATAGCTAATGTGACTGCAATATTTAAAAAGGGCGATTCATCTCTTCCGTCTAACTATAGGCCTATTTCTTTGATAAGCTGTATAGGGAAAATTATGGAAAGGGTTATTTATAAACATGTTTATAACCATTTAGTGAGTAATCAATTATTGTATGAATATCAGTCAGGGTTTTTGTCAAATCACTCTACTGTGCACCAACTTATTGAACTGTACAACTCTATTTTAAACTCGCTAGAGAAAAAAGAATTCAGTTGTTTTGTATTTTGTGATTTTTCAAAAGCTTTCGATAAGGTTTGGCATAAAGGGTTAATACATAAAATGGAAAAATATGGAATAGCTGATAATTTACTTGGTTGGTTTCAGGATTATTTACATGATAGAAAACAAAGAGTTGTAATGAAAAATTCTTTCTCATCCTTTTATTCTGTATCTGCTGGAGTGCCACAAGGATCAGTTTTAGGACCTCTTTTATTTTTAATCTATATTAATGATATTGGAGAAAGTCTTACATCTCTTAGTCGATTGTTTGCTGATGATACTTCCTTAGGTTATTCAAGTTCGGATGTTAACGAAATAAATTTAGTAATAAATCAAGATTTAGTCAAATTAAATCAATGGTCAGAGAAATGGAAAATGTCGTTTAATCCAGATAAAACGGATATAATGATATTTTCTAATTTAGACGAAACGG